>BQNB010013355.1:0-77348 GCA_026074375.1 Tanacetum coccineum | reverse complement strand
GAAATCTTGAAGTGTTGGAGTCTTGAAACCTCAAGACGGCTGTTCAATACACGATCTTGCTCATAAACGCAAATTGGAGAATCTACCGAGCAAATATCAAGGGAGTTTCTCATTTTAATTCTTTTTAAATTCCCGTATTTAATGTTTTACATATACAACGAGGACGTTATATAATTCAAGTGGGGGGATGGAATTAAAATGTTTACTTGTCTTAGATTTTCACAATAAAAGGCTTAAATTATGCTCAAATTTAAAAATTTTCAAGCTCTTTTTGTGAAAAACTTACTTGTATAATAACCCGCACACAATAAACCCTTGATAGATATTGTAAGGATTTATACCTTTCTGGTTTCTAATTGTTTACCCAAATTCATAAAAATATGGAGTGTGGGTGATGTTGTAGACTTAGAATTGGCTTGGTATATCTATTTCGCACCACATAAATGAGTATTATGGATTTAATTGGCGTAATTGTTTAATTGGTAAACTATAGGATACAACCAAATCGCCTATATGTTGTTTATTAACTAACTACACTGCGTTAGTTAACCTCTGTTTTAAACCTTCTATCTCATCTTTAGGTGATGATCCATAGAACACCCGTAGAGCCATTCCTTTAGGACTATACACAAAAAAATAATTTTATTTATTTGTTACACCCTTACACCTTAACCTACCCTATTAGATTAAGTTTAATTTACAGTTGCTAGTTGCTTAAAGTGTAAAGTCTGTATTTCCCGAGTCTTGTGTCATTTTCTATCTTTGGTACGGTTGGAAATTTGCACATTGCAAATGGGAATGTATACTAGTAGTCAAAGCTCATGTGATTTTACTATATTTACAATTAATGGTAAATCCGAAGAACAAAGAAATTACCGAAGGAATTATCCGGAATTATTATGATCGTGAAGATGGTGAAACTACACTGAGATTTGAAGTTTAGTTAGTAAAAAAAGAGAAAAATTGCAAAATAAAAAAACTTTGAAGGTAATCGTTTCGCAAAATAGCATTACCGAAAGAATTATACGAAGAATCGATTATTCGTTGATACGTTGACAAAAAATCAACGATGTAGAGTATTGTACAAAGTGGAAGATATCGCCACTTACCTTGTAGAGTATGTAAAGTTTTGGGATGATTAGGGAGTTGACCGTTATGGGAACGCCAACTTAGGTTGTTGTTTTTGATATATGATCAAGACATTGTAAATAGTTGTGTCTTTGTCATAATAATGGTCGGGAAAATAAGTGTCTAGCAACTCGTACTTTAAGCCTTAATCTATTTGTTTCTTGATTTTTATTTAACAACAATTTACTTCCCTCTCGCCTAATGATTAACCTTTGGTTTTACGTGAATGAGGAGCCATACGAACATGCATGTCTATTCCGGCGTTCCAGCCATGTATGCATGTCTTGTACCTCATTGGTTTACGACTTTTGGTGAAAGTTAGAAGGTTCCTACCCTATATCATTCTTCATCCTAACCGTTGGTTAAATTTGAATGGGGATGTGATCGAACACTCATGTCTATCCCTGCGTTCTGGGTGTGTATGTGTGCTTCAGCTGCCTTGTTAGAGTGGTACTTCTGGTGAAAGATTGTAGAATGATCAAACCGTACGCCTTTCCATACAAAAACCCATATTTACCTTTATAAACTTGTTACTCCTTGGCTTTAGTGGTGGAGATATGTATCCTTGCCAAGCTTATGATAGAATACTCGTCATGACCGAGCAATTGAGCGAATTAGTTACATGTTACTACATATATTAGTTGCGTGATTTAAGTGTTTTCATCTTCCTATTTCGTGAGGTGTTTGGTTGTGTACTTGTAATAGATCGAATAAGTGCTTTAAACGGAAAATATCCTTAGGGATACATTTTTATAAACTTATAAAGGATACTTGAGGACAAGTAGGATTCAAGTGGGGGGATATTTGATGACATCAAATAACGTCTATTTTATAGCATCATTTATCCGATGTTATTAACCCATTTTGTATAATTATTGCAAAGAATTGTTACTTAATCATTTGTATTTGAGAATTGCAGTAATTATGGAGTACTTGGTGAAGTTATGCTAAAAGGTATGCATTTTAGAGCATAAACGCAGAGTTCGAGAAAGTCTACTGATCTGACAACAAACACGTCGTATTATTTTAGACCTATACGACGTATCCAAGACTTTGACGAATTAAAAGACCATTGCCTGACTTTGAAGAATACGCCGTATCCACATCAACGATACGTTGTATATAATACTTTGGTCAACGAAGAAGAATTAATTGGTTTTACATCAATACGCCATATCCATCAAGAAGATACTACATATCCGTGCCTGCACTCACCAAAGACCACAAAAGGAATGAAGATCAATACGCCGTATCCAGAGGACCCAATACGCCGTATTCATGAACTTCAATACACCGTATTTAATGTTTATTATACACGAAGATTCTGGAAGATATCAAACGTGGTCTTTACTCTAAGAAATCCCCAATACGTCGTATCCCACATAGATGGATACGGCGTATCGACGCGATTCCAGACACTATAAATAGACGACCCTAAACTTAGTTTTAGGCATGCAAGTGAATCCCTAAACCACCAAGTCAACCAAGAGACGAATAAAGGAGCATAGAAGGTCAAAAAAGAGCCTCAAGATCATAGGAAAACTCTTGTAATTCGGACAACCGAATTCACGCGTTCGATCGACGGTTTCTTTATTTTAATCGTTAAAATAATCCAAGCCGGGGTATGTTTACAATGATATCGGCTGATACCTTAAGGGATAGCCCTGGTTTATGAAGATCTAATGTTTGTTTTGTTTATCTGATTGATTAATTTATCGTTGATTGTTGTTTTAGTTTTTTACTTATTTGTTTATGTGCTTAGTATGCGGGACCCTTTCATTCAACTGGTCTAGTCTACATATTTGATGTGCTGCAACTTCGGTGTTGTTTGGGCGTAGGCTAATAGATGGCGGGATAAGCTCTCCTATATTGCAATTTATATATTAGGATATAGGATCCACAGAAATATTACCTATCTTAGCTTAGAATGTAAGCTTAGTTGGACTAGCATGTGACCCTAGGATCAACGAGTACATTCTTATTCCATCGGTAAGGACTCGGACATTGGACTACTAGTATATAAATCATCGTTAAGCAGTCAGTGGGTAAAGTCTCATGAGCTAGGGTTTTAGTAAGAGCACATTACTTAATCCTAAGATAGATTATAATCAACATAAGGATGCTTTATGCGGATGCGTCTAATTGTGACAGAATTAGCGTGTCTAGGTCTTAGGAAGAAGTACCGCCTAAGTCTAGGAATGATATGCCCCTTCGAGATAAGACAATCATTGCACTAAATAAACAAACCTGCATTTTATCGGATTATTCATGGTTGATACATTTTCCTTACATTAGTTCTCGACCGCTTCTCTATCGTTTGTTTGTCTTCTTGTGTGTGTTTATTGCTTTACTTGTCATCAAAACCTTAGGGTAGATACAAAAAATCGTGCCAGTCTCTCATGCTGAAACCCCCCTTTTGCATTAGTTTTAGGTTTAACTTAGATAACTAAAATACTGATAGAATTAGGAATTAACGCTCTCGCTCTCAGTGATCGACACCCTACTTACCAACGAAGCTACATCTGACCGGGTACATTGCCCGTTAAAGTGTTGTTTTTAGGTATAGTCGGAATAAATAAATAGTCAAACTTGATACATAAATAACACCTACACAATGACACATCAGTGTCGAACACTTGAAGCGAGGTTAAATCTCTCAATTTATTTATATTTTGGTTAACTAATCTATGTCAAACCTATGTTAATCCTATGTTAGTTCTAATCCTAATTCTAACTGGTAAAAGGGGTTTCAGCCTGAGATACTGGTATGGGTTTGGTTGGTGACTACAATCAATTCAAGACACTTTAACTCACGTAAGCAAATTAACAGAAGATAAAAAAGCGGTCGAGCCTTATGATAGAAAATTGTATTAGCCATCATTAATTCGATTAGAAGTTGGTTTGTTTATTCAGTGCAATGATTACCTAGCAAATTTATTACAGGATAAAATAGACGACCCCAACATTACTATGGAAGAGTATATCAGGCTTGAGGAAGAAAAAGCTCGTAGGCGTGGTAAGGTGTATAACTGGGAGACTGCTACGTATGGTAAGATCTGGTATGATGAAGACGTTCACGACCTCATATCTGTTGAAACTGAATTCCCGGCTATAGTCCTTAATGACGCGTTAACATCTGAAGTTACGCTCTCATGTGAACCCACGGTAATTGACTTTAGAATATCGTTTGATGAATCCGACGATGAAGATTACACTGTAATTTATGACAAAAATTCATTTTCCTATAAAATAATTTCTGTCAACGATTTAATAATGGATTCGGAAAATGATTATGATAAAGTCAATATGCCTTCGTTTCCGTCACCCAAGCCTACGGTCGGTTATTTTGATGATTTAGACTTCTTTAAAGATTTTGAGAATGAATTTCCCGCCATTGTTTACAATGATGCCCTAACGTCTAAATCAGATTTCTTAACTGCACACACTTTAAGCCCTCAACATATCGATGAGTTTAATCTGAATGATGAAACATCATTGTCCGAATGTGATGAAGAGGAATAAAATATTTTATACTTTAATGATCTATTTACTTTTAACGTAATTTATCCCGATGATTCAAAATCAAATAAGGACAATGATGATGATAAAATCGATATTGAACACTCTTCGAGGAATTTATCTGTCAAACCATTACCTGATGTAATAAATACCAATGATGGTGCCTATGCACGCGGGTCAAATAAGCTTTTGGAAATAAGTCATGATACATCTAATAAAATTTTCAAAACTGAAACTTTAATCAAGGAATTAAATGTTAATATCATGACTTTGAATCATCTTAACAAAGGGATGTCATTCATTTTCCTAATCAAGAATTTATATGTGCCATTTAGCATCCGTTCGACCCCAAATTGTTTTATAAGGATGAGATTAAATTGGGGCAAGTCTAACTTAAAGACTTTTCTGTAAACAAAAGTGCTTGTCGGGAGACAACATGTAATTTTCAATTTTTATCGAGTCTGTCTTCCCAGATTGTCTATACGACGTATCCAAACACCTAGGATACGGCGTATTGACCTTCTGGACGTTATCCAGTCTTTATTTTCAGCATAGTATATACGACGTATTCATTAGACGAATATAGCAAATTTAACTTCTACATGTCTTAATATGGTGTATCCTGGGGTATGGATACGGTGTATCAACTTCTTGTATAGTTTTAGGTTGTTATTTCGAATCTAACCAGCAAATACACAGAGATATATTTGCATTTGTTTTCTTATGCTTAATACAGGACCTTCTGAACGAAAACAACAAATTTGGTGAAGTATCTACAATCTGGAATTCTTGCCCATAAAATCAACAATGAGAATTCATACGTCTAAATATCAGGAGAGTTTTCTCATTTCTAATTCTTTTCCGTTTTTAATGTTTATCATATTAAACGAGAGACGTGATTGAGTATAATTCAAGTGGGGGATGGGAATTAGAATGTATACTTGTCCTATTTTTCACATAAAATGCTTAAATTATGCTTAAATTTAATTTTTTTTCAAGCATACTTTTGTGAAATTACTTGTTACATAACCTGCACACAATAACCCTTATTAGATATTGTGAGGATTTAACCTTATCCGTTTCTAAATGTTTACCAAAATTTCATAAAAAATGAGTGTGCCGCGTTGTTGTAATAGAATTTAGAAAATTGGATTGGTATATCTATTCGAGATCACAATGATGAGTACTATGGATTTAGATGGAGTAACTTGTTTAATTTGGTAAATTTTTAGAATTACACCCAAAAAAATACTTTTCATGTTGTTTATCTTATTCTAACTACCATATTGTTAGTTAACCCTCGTATAAACCCACCTCAAAACCCCACACCCCCCCCACCCCCCTTTGTTACTCTCACTATAACCAGTAAGATACCCCTAGAACAACCCGTGGAGCCAATCCTTTAGGGTATTACACCCAACTTGTTGATTTTATACACCTGTACACCTTAGCCTACACCTTTTAGATTAAGTTTATTTTATAGTTGCTAGTTGCTTAAAGTATAAAGTTTGTATTTCCCGAGTCTTGTGTCAATTTTTCTATCTTTGAAACGGTTGGAAGAAATTTGCACATTGCAAATGAGAATGTATAAAGTAGTCAAACTCATGTATTTTTAACTACCATCACTATTAATTGTACGTCCACAAGAATTGAAGAAATTATCGAAGGAAATTATCCAGAAATATTAGATCATGAGCATGGTGAAACTGCTCTGAGTTTCGTATATAGTTGATGAAATAAAATCAAAAAATTAGAATAAGCGCAAACAAAAAGAGAGGAAAGTTTGTAGAAAATCATTCACAAATTACCTCGAAGGAATTTACATTGAAGGTTCGATTATTCGTTATTACGTCTTATAGAGTCAACGTTGTATTAGTATTGTATAAAGTGGTAGATATCACCACTTATCTTGTAAAAGTATGTAAAGTATGGAATGATTGGAAAGTTGATCGTTACGGGAACGCCAACTTAGGTTGTTGTTTTTTATCTATGATTGGGAAGTTGACATTTGTAAATAGTTGTGTCTTTATCATGGTAACGGTCAGGAAAAAGTGTCTAGCAACTTGTATCTTAGACTTAATCTATTTGTTTCGTAATTTTTATTTAACAACAATTTATTTCCCTTTCCTAATCATTAACCATGGGTTTTACGCGAATGAGGATGTGCACAAGCATGCATGTCTATTCCGTCGTTATGGCCATGTATGCATGTCTCAGCTGCCTTGTTGGTTTATTACCATTGGTGAAAGTTAGAAGATCCCTACCCTATATCATTCTTCATCCTAACCCTTGGTTAAACTCAGATGAGGATGTGATCGAACACACATGTCTATTCTGTCGTTACGGCCATGTATGTGTGCTTCAGCTGCCTTGTTGGTGTGGTACTTTTAGTGAAAGATTGTAGAATGATCAACCCTTAACCTTATATATAAAAACCCATTTTATCTCTATAAACTTGTTACTCCTTAGATCTAGTGGTGGAGATGTGTATCCTTGCCAAGCCTATGATAGAATACTCATTACGACCGAGCAATTAGGCGAATTAGTTATATGAAACCACATAGATTAGTTGAGTGATTTGAGTGTTTTCATATTCCTATTTCGTGAGGTGTTTAGTTGTGTACTTGTAATAGATCGAATAAAGGCTTAACGGAAAATATCCTTATAAACTTCTAAAGGCTACTTGAGGACAAGTAGGATTCAAGTGGGGGGATATTTGATGACATCAAATAACGTCTATTTTATAGCATCATTTATCCCATGTAATTAACCCATTTTGTATAATTATCGTAAAGAATTGTTTCATAATCGTTTGTATTTGAGAATTACAGTAATTATGGTGTACTTGGTGAATATTAGCAAAAGGCTACGAATTTATAGAGACTTAAAGTCAAAAGATATTTTGAAGATTACTATTCTGAAGACCAATGCGCCGTATCCATCAAGGAAGATACAGCGTATCTATGCCTGCTATGACAACTGTGGTTTGAGCCGGTTGGTCAATTTGTTTAGAATTTATTTGAAACATTTATGTGTGTTCTTTATGTGTTTTATGTGTTTCGTGAGAGAAATGTGTATGAGATTTAAGTACATGATTGATGAATCATGGTACTAGTTGAAATGAGATTTGAATGGAAATGAGATTATTTGGAAGCTTTGCGTAGTTTCAAATATCGTGTACATAATATTTTATGTACGTACTATGTATATGTAATTCATATTATATATATTAATTTAGTATTTTATAGACTTTAGAGTACTTACTATTTTTAGAATTAGTTAGAAATGAAAGTTAGTTTGAAAACTAGTTAGAAAGTTCAAGGTTTAGTAAAATAAGTAAAGGTTTTTATAAAAATGTCAAAATTAAGGGTTGAATGTGTAATTAATAATAACTAAATAAAAAAAATATAAATAACATATATATATTAAAATTTTCAAAATTTTATAAAAAAAATAAATATTTTAAGGGGGTGTTGTGGGCCGGTTAAAGAAGGAAAAAAGAAAAGAAAAAACTAATTTTAGTAAAAGTGGGATTATAATTTGGTAATTATCTAAACCTCATTCTTTTCACTATAAATACAAACCCACATCCCCATTTTTTTGTTTATTCGGTCGAACCAAGAGCAGAGAAAAAAAAGTTTTTTTTTATTATTCAAGATTCAAGTGGTGGTTCGTGTTAATTAAACGAAGGTTTTAGGTATGTTATTAAACCCTAATTGTTTTAATCCTCTTTAATTATTCATGTAACAATTTTAATGATGGATTAGGGTTTATGTAAGATCTTTAAAATAAGGGTTTTGATCTTTAAAATCGTTTTTGTATGATTAGTGGTGTTAAGCATGCGTAATTAGGGTTTTAGGGTTTGTAAATTCGGAGTTTAAAAGCTGGCAGTTTTGAAGGGTCATCTTGCGAGAGTCATAACTTGGTCATACGATAGCTTTTATTGATTTTCTTGAGCCTAAAATTATCTACATAGAGTCTACTTTCTAACCCCATAGGTTTCATGAATTAAGTGTGAGTAGAAGTTAGTCAAATTAATGAAACAAGATTCGTTGTCAAAACTATGATTTTGGGTCAGATTTAGGTCAGATTATTAGGTGTAAAAACCCTATTTAAAATTCAAATTAAGAGTTTTTGAAGCACAGAGATCATATTTTATGTGTCTATTAACTTCAGTTCAAAGGGCTAAGTCCAATTCATTGTTTAAGTGTGTCTAATGAAGTCAAACTTTTTGGTGTGCGATCAGATCCGAATTTGGGTGATTTGTGATGACGAATTTTTATAAAATAGCTAGACTCATTATTATTTTTTCAAAAAAATCATAGAAGCTCGTAACTCATTGGGGAGCTATGGTATGTAAAGAGAAGTAAGAATTAGGTGTTTAAGTATTTTATTTAGAGTCATCTTGTGACTATAAAAACTAAGTAAAAAGCAGAAAGTTGAGAAGTAAAGTTTGTGAGGTAACTTGAGGTTAGCAAGTGTGGGAGTGTATAGGTGAGTTGGAAACAAGTTAGGATATAGAGTATCCATCATTTTGATTGTTACATCGACTTAGGTGTGTGACCTAATTGATGGTAACATATGTGTGTATTGTTGTTTAGATTCTTTGCAAGACTAATTGAAGAGTTTGGATTGCTTTGCAAGACTAAAAAGCAGAAAGTTGAGAAGTAAAGTATGTGAGTTATTTAAGTGATCGAACTGTTTGATTGTATGTGCTTTTGCTTTGTGATATTGGTATTGTGGTAAGGACTTGTGTATGTATAGGATCACTTGGACCTTGTGTGGAATTGTGGCTAAGGCATGTGTTTGTGGAAGGATGGGACAGCGGACCTGGTGTGTAACTCGATGGGACCTTAGCTATGTCAAGTGGGTTCCGTCTTGCGCTGAGTCATGTTGGGACGGAGGGGTTACGTCTCCACCCAGTGATAGTGTTTGTTGGTACGGCGTGGTACGATCCACCCCTGATAATGTGTAGTTATTTTGTGATAGAATCTAGCCATGCATTTAAGTTCGTAAAATAGTCCGTTTTCTTTATCCGCGGTGTCATATGTGTGTCTTCAAGCCTGTAACTCTCACCAACATTTGTTGACGTTTTAAGCATCATTTTCAGGTGAGCAAAATGTGTGAAGAGTTAGGAAGAGGAGGTAGCTGGACTATAGGTTGCATGCGGAGTCTATGATTTATCTGTTTAGTTTTCTATTGAACTTGTCATGTTTTGTTATTCATGCATTATATGTTGGATTTTTGTTTTGGGCGTTGTCATAAAAAAAAAAAATAAAAAAAAAAAAAATATAAAAAAAAAAAAAAAACAAAAAAAAAAAACCAAAGAAAAAAACAAGAACAAAAAGAAACAAAATAAAAACAAAAAAAAAAAAAAAAAAAAAAAAAAAAAAAAAAAAATAATAAAAAAAGAAAAAAAAAATAAAACAAAAAAAAAATAAAACCAAAAAAAAAAACAAAAAAATAAAAATATATAAAAATAGAAACAAAAAAAAAAAAAAAAAAAAAAAAAATATAAAAAAAAAAAAAAAAAAAAAAAAAAAAAAATAAAAAAAAACTAAAAAAAAAAAACAAAAAATATAAAAAAAAACAATAACAAAGAAATAAAAACACGCTTCGGGATTTTTGAAGTTTATTAAAGTGTCATTTCTTAGTTTTCTTTATTTTGGACGTCATTGTGTTGTGATGATGCCTAATGATCATGCCTTGCGATTTCGCTTTGGCGGGGTGTGACAGATTGGTATCAGAGCCAAGGTTAAAGAGAACTAGGTGGTTGGCCTAGACTATAACTTAGGAACCTTCATATAGTTTCATTTTAGGATCTATGTGTTTACATGTACTTAACTAGTATATACTTCATATATTTGAAAGTTTTCGTTTGTCTATTTTGTCTACTACTTCCTAGTAATATATATATATATATATATATATATATATATATATATATATATATATATATATATATATATATATATTGGTTTTTACCATTATTTAAGTACCTAATATGAATTGCACCTTTTAGTATTATTTATGTGTTTTTGTTTTTTGCTCACTTATGAGTACAATCTCGATTTGTGAGTGATTCGACAACGAGAGATATAGAATGGGAGCAAATTGAGGAGGAGCATCTCGAGGAACCGAAGGAGGGATGGATGTTAGGAGAATTAAAGAAGAGGTCGACCCGAATTTCCTCTCGGATGCTCATAGTAGGACTGGTCCCGGGGGGGGGGGGGGGGGCGAGGGGTCATGGTGATCTCTTCGTGAAAAGCAAGGTCACCATAGCGAGGCCCAGCATAAGTTTATTTCGTCTGTTATCTCTACACGTCACGGTCGTCGGTGAATTCACTTGGATTTTTCCGTATTTAGGGCTTGGAATCTTCGTCCTTCTTTCTATCGTTTTGGGATTTTATCCTTATGTGTATATGTGTTGTTTTGATGGAGCATCATGTTAGAATTGTATGAGATTTGCTATGTGGTACGTTTGCATAATTGTGTGTTATCGTCGAGATGTGTAGTCTTGGGAGTAAGTATACGTGTGCAAAAGATGCAATTATAATTATGGTGGCCAACATAATTATAAAGGCATCACACACGTGGACTTGTGACCTTGATTTCATTGATCGATGTTGGGTGTTATGTGGTAGTGTAAGATGTGTTATGATGGGATGTATTTTGGATAGTTGAGTGGATAGTAAGATTTCCTTTCTATCTATTATTTGCGGATATCGTGGATACCGGTTGGTATTGTCATTGCGATTCATAAGTTGGTTTGATAGCTCATGTCCGTCGAGATACCTAACTCTCGTGTTAGTATTCCTTGTTGGTATTATGATAGAACTGGTGTTCTATGTCCTCCGTTCAACGTTTCGATTTGCTTCTTTTGTCAAGAGTAATGGTACTCTTTGATTTCTGTTCTTTGATCGTTATTATGGGTGAGTCTCTATGATTTAGTTGGTTCATGATGTTTCTTCTTGAGTTTCATTGATATGTGTTTGTTTTCAAATGATATTTTGGTGTTGAAGTTCTTAAGGTGTTTGAAGTCCCTTTTCGAGATAATAGTGTCTTTGTTTTGAGTCACGCGTTTATGTGAGTAACACACTATGGAAAACATTTTTGAAATAATAATAATGTTGAAGTGATTTTTGTATTTAATGAGATATTTGGTAAGTGTCGAAATCCTTGTTTTAAATTGAATTATACAAATAATATGCAACACATTTCTTTTTATAGCCATCCCTTGATTTTTTATAAAGACTATAAGTTTATGAAAATTTCATTAATTTTTTTTAATGATTTACCCATTAATTATCTAATATGATTTAATATTTTAAAAATGATCTAATATAAGTTATGGAGATAATATCCCGCGGTGAAAATCAAACTTTTTGTTACATGGTGAGTATTCTTTTATTTATAGGTCATGATATGTGGTGCTATTCAATAGGTGTCTCTTGCGTCGATGGTACGTTTGTTGTGTCGATGGTTTGTTTTTCTTATCAATACATACATTCGGTTTGATTTTCTTTTGAGTTTTTGATTTTTGAATTCTTACCAAAATTGGTACATGTAAAGTCTTGGTATGTGTTCATAGTTGGTTTGATATTCATGCATTACCCTATTCGATTTATTGTGGTCCTTTGAATTGGTTTGATGTCCGTATTATGTGAACTTAGAGTTGATGTTAGTTCATATCTTCTGAGTTGTGCCTATGTGATTGAGGTAGTAAAATGGATGAGTTAAGTTGTTAGAATTAGAAGGTTCTCGTTTCACTATAGATCTAGTATCTAGTTGGTTATGAGAGGGTGATATAGTCTTATGAAGAGGAATTGGTGTTAAGTATAAGTCTGAGAAAGTATGCCATGAGGAGATGGTTAAAATGCCTTTAGTGGATTTGAAGGTGCTTGAGGTTCGTGGGGAAATAAACTAATGTGAATGCAAGGTCTCGTTGGAGTACCAAAGTAGATGAGTCGAAATTATGTGATATACCTGTAGTTTGTGAGTTCCCCAAAGTGTTTTCTAAGGATTTAATAGGTTTACCCCTCGGCGTGAAGTAGAATTTCGTATAGAGTTAGTACAAGGAGCGACACTGATTGCAAAGGCCCATGTCGTTTAACGCCTACGGAGATGAAAGAGTTGTTGGAATAATTGCAAGAGTGCAAGTTAAGGTTTTTTAACTCGACACTATTATTCGCTATGAGGAAGCACATGTATTGTTTGTCAATAGGTAGGATGGGTCTTTTAGGATGTGCAAAGATTATCGCAAGTTGAGTAAGATAGATCTTTATTCGGGCTTTCACCAAATGAGGGTGCACGGAGATGAGATTCCAAAGACTGCTTTTAGGATACGTTATGGACGCTTGAGATTAGGCTATGCTTTTTGGGATTTACCAATTGCACCAGCAGAATTTTCATGGACGTAATGCGATCACGAACCATTATTTATGGGGGTTATGGGATTCGTGTGCTAGTCATATTTAGGCAAGTTGTCATCATGTTTAACGATGACATTAGGTCTACACGAAGTCTAAAGTAGAGGATCGAGTCGCATTTGCTCTGTGTGGATGAATTTGGAGCTGCTGAAGAAAGAGAAGTGTCATGTGAAGCCCAAAAAGTCAAAGCCGAGTAAAGAGGAAGCTTTTCGGAAGTTGTAGGAACAATATGGGTAATGAGCCGATCTTGGCATTATCGGAAGGATCATATAATTTCGTAGTGATGCATGGAGCAAGGATTATGATGCTTGCTTAGACGAAGAGAGAAGGAGATTGCTTATACGACGCGACAACTAGAGATTCATGTGAAAAATGACACGACTTACGTTATGGACTTAGGCATGATGGTTTTGCTCTAAAATGATAGAGGCATTATGTGTACGAGATAAAGAGTGTGTTCACTTATTTTTTAAAAAAACGGGGGATTTTTTTTTTTTCATAAAAGATCTTGACACATTTTCAATCAGAAGGATTGAACCTGAGGCAGAGACGATGGATAGAGTTATTTAGGGGTTGTTATTGCGAGACCAAGTACCATCTGGGAAAGGGCGAACGTAGTTGTTGATGCATGGAGTAGAAAAGGAGGAGTGAAGCCAAGATGAGTTTAAGATATATGTATGATGATCCAAGCTGAGATTAGAGAGAAGATGTTAGTGGTATAGGTTGAGACGTCCAAAGCAGAGAATGGGCCAACAGAGATGTTGCATGGATTGGACTAACAAATAGAGAAAAGAGATGGTGGTGGGTTATAATTTTTGGATAGAATTTGGATTCTTATGGTAGGCGATGTAAGGACTTTGATTATGGAGGAGGCGCATGCGACGAAGTATTCTGTTCGTCCTGGAGTGAGTAAGATGTAGTATGATCTTAGGTATACGAATTGGTGGCCGAGTATGAGGAAGGATATAGCTGGTGGTGTTAGTAAGTATTAAGCGCGATTGGAAGTAGAAAATGAGCCTCAAAGGTCTTCAGGTTGTACTACCAACTGGATTACCTGATTGGAAGTGGGAAAAGGAAAGATTAACTATGGATAGTAAATCTAAGTTACCAAGATCGAGTAGTGGATGCGATGCGATTTGGGTGATAGTCGATAGACTGACTAAGTTATCCCATTTTCTAGCAATACGAAAAGAATATAAGATGGAGTAGTTGGCAAGGTTGTATGTAGATGAGGCAGTTGCAAGACATGGAGTGCACGTGTCGAGTATTCCTGATAAAGATGGAATGTATATTGAGGTTTTGGAAAGGGATGTAGAAGTCGTTAGGAACACGAGTAGATATGAGTACTGCTTTCCATCCATAGACTGATGGTCAGAGTGAGCGTACTTTTCGGACGTTGGAAAATATGTTTAGAGCTTGTGTGAGAAATTTGGTGGTAGTTGGGATACTCACTTTCCGTGAGGTGAGTTTTCCTACAAAGATAGTATCATAGTAGGATAGAGTGCAGATAGAGAGAGTTTTCATTGGAGGTATTGTATGGAAGATGAGGTAGGTCACCTGTTTTATAGGCTGAGAATGGAGAAGGTAAGATGATTGGACTTGAGTTAGAGCAAGAGACGACTAAGGTAGTCGTAATTAAGGAAAGGCTTAAGGAAGCCAAAGATCGTCAAGAGAGTTAAGTTGATAGTAGAAATGAAACTTTTAGAGTTTAGTGTTGGTGATCATGTTATGATGAAAGTCTCACCTTGGAAAGGTGTAGTACGTTTTGGTAAGAAAGGTGAGTTAGCATCTAGGTATATAGGACCATTTGAGATTCTTGAAAGGATTGGCCATGTAGCTTATCGATTAAAATTGCCCGATGAGCTGAGTAACGAGAGTTATTTGAGTGGTGTTAAAATTTTAAGTAAAACTGAAATTACGTTGATTTTTAAAAGACGTTGAGCTTGTATCAACTCATATCTTAATTTCAAAACAGTTATTGTTTGATGAGTTGCGGGACTAAGATATGAATCACGTTGTTACAAAACTTAAGGTTTTTGAGGAATTTCCTTGAGGACGGGCGAAGCTCATGTAGTTGGATGTTTCTCTTCGTTTATAGATGTTATGTTGCTATTCGTACATTTGTGTGGGTAAGTAAAGCTATTAGCAGTAAGATTACAATAGTTAAAGTTAGTTGGAATTCGAAGCGTAACTTTGAGTTAACATGGGTATGGGAGGACTACTTGATAGATAAGTGTCCTTGATTATTGGTTTGGTAATGATAGAGTTGAACCTTTTGGTTAAATCTCGGGACGAGATTTCCTAAAGGAGGGGATACTGTGACAACCGTGGTTTGAGCCGGTTGGTCAGTTTGTTTAGAATTTATTTGAAATGGTTATGTGTGTTCTTTATGTGTTCCGTGAGAGATATGTGTATGAGATTTAAGTACATGATTGATGAATCATGGTACTAGTTGAAATGAGATTTGAATGGAAATGAGATCATTTGGAAGCTTTGCGTAGTTTCAAATGTCGTGTACGTAATATTTTGTGTACGTACTATGTATATGTAATTCATATTATATATATTAATTTAGTATTTTATAGACTTTAGAGTACTTACTGTTTCTAGAATTAGTTAGAAATGAAGGTTAGTTTGAAAACTAATAGAAAGTTCAAGGTTTAGTAAAATAAGTAAGTTTTTTTAAAATATCTAAATATAGGTGTATGTGTAATTCATTATTATTAATTATACAAAATATAAATAACATATATATATTAAAAATTTCGAAATTTTATAAAAAAATAAAAAATATATATATTTTAAGGGGGTGTTGTGGGCCGGTTAAAGAAGGAAAAAAGAAAAGAGAAAACTAATTTTAGTAAAAGTGGGATTCTAATTTGGTAATTATTTAAACCTCTTTCTTTTCACTATAAATACAAACTCACATCCCTATTTTTTTGTTTATTCGGTCAAACCAAGAGCAGAGAATTTTTTTTATTATTATTCAAGATTCAAGTGGTGGTTCGTGTTAATTAAACGAAGGTTTTAGGTATGTTATTAAACCCTAATTGTTTTAATCCTCTTTAATTATTCATGTAACAATTTTAATGATGGATTAGGGTTTATGTAAGATCTTTAAAATAAGGGTTTTGATATTTAAAAATTGTTTTTGTATGATTATTGGTGTTAAGCATGCGTAATTAGGGTTTGTAAATTCGGAGTTTAAAAGCTGGCAGTTTTGAAGGGTCATCTTGCAAGAGTCATAACTCGGTCATACGGATAGCTTTTATTAATTTTCTTGAGCCTAAAATTATCTACAAAGAGTCTACTTTTTATCCCTACAGGTTTCATAAAATAAATGTGAGTGTGTTAGTCAAATTAATGAAACAAAATTCGTTGTCAAAACTGTGATTTTGGGTCAGATTATCAGGTGTAAAAACCCTATTTAAAATTCGAATTAAGAGTTGTTGAAGGTCAGAGATCATATTTTATGTGTCTATTAACTTTAGTTCAAAGGGATAAGTCCAATTCATTGTTTAAGTGTGTCTAATGAAGTCAAACTTTTTGGTGTGAGATCAGATCCGAATTTGGGTGATTTGTGATGACGAATTTTTATAAAATAGCTAGACTCATTATTATTTTTTTCAAAAAAATCATAGAAGCTCGAAACTCATTGGATAGCTATGGGATGTAAGGAGAAGTAATAATTAGGTGTTTAAATATTTTATTTAGAGTCATCTTGTGAATATAAAAACTGAGTAAAAAGCAGAAAGTTGAGAAGTAAAGTTTGTGAGGTAACTTAAGGTTAGCAAGTATGTAGAGTGTATAGGTGAGTTGGAAACAAGTTAGGATATAGAGTATCCATCGTTGTGATTGTTACATCGACTTGGGTGTGTGACCTAATCGATGATAACATATGTGTGTATTGTTGTTTAGATTCTTTGCAAGACTAATTGAAGAGTTTGGATTGCTTTGCATTAAGGTAAGTTTTATAGTCTCACTTTTTACTTATATTTTAGGATGGAAATGATGCAAAACTGTTTTTGAATTATGAACCATGATATGTGTTTTTAAGTGTCGAACTGTATGATTGCTATGTGCTATTGCTATGTGATATGAATTGTGGTAAGGCATGTGTATGTGAAGATGACATGACCTTGTGTGAATTGTGTTAAGGCATGTGTTTGTGAAGATGGCAGGACCTTGTGTGTAACTCGAATGGACTTAGCTAGTCAAGTGGGTTCGTCTTGCGCAGAGTTACGTTGGGACGACGGGGTACGATCCACCCTAGATGATAGTGATTTTTGGTACGGCGAGGTACGATCCACCCCAGATAAATGTGAAGTTATTTTGTGATAGAATAGCCATGCATATAAGTTCGTAAATATCGTTTTGTTTATCGCGTTGTCATATGTATGTTCTTAAGCTGTAACTCTCACCAACTATTATGGTTGAGTTTAAGCATCATTTTCAAGGTGACAACATACATGTAGAAGAGTTGGAAGAGGAGTTAAGCTGGATAATTGGCCTTGGCATGCAAGTAGTCTTTGATTTATTGTTTATGTTTTCTATTGAACTTAGTCAGTTTTGTGATTCATGCATTATTAGTTGGATTTTTGTTTTGGGCGTTGTCCTAACACGCTGCGGATCTTGAAGTTTCATTAATGCCTTTTTAGTTTTCTATATTTTGATTTTTTTTTTTTTTTTTTTATTTTTTTTAACATGTGTTGTGATGATGCCTAATGATCATGCCTTGCGATTCCGCCTTGGCGGGGTGTGACACCTGCACTCACCAAAAGACCACAAAGGAATCAAGAGCAATACGTCGTATCCAAAGGTAAGTGCATCAACCATTTAAAAAAAAAAAAAAGCTATACAGAAATAAAATATCCTGGAAGATATCAACCGTGGTCCCTACTCCAAGAAACCCCAATACGCTGTATCTAAGACTTTGGATACGCCGTACCGATTAATTTACAGACCCTATAAATAGATGACCCTAAACTCACTTTTAGGTATGCAAGTGAATCCCTAAACCACCAAGTCGACCAAGAGACGAATAAAGGAGCATAGAAGGTCATAAAAGAGCCTCAAAATCGCTAGAAAATCTTGTAATCTTTCGCGCAAATCCTATACGCGTTCGGTTAAGGTTTTTTTTCTTTAACCATTCACATATGAAACCGTGTGTATTTTTACAATAACTATTGGCTGATACCTTTTGAATAGGATTAATTAGACCAGAGTTGGTGCAAGAAACAACTGATAAAGTGGTTGTGATTAGAGATAGGCTTAAAGCTGCTAGAGATCGTCAGAAGAGCTACGCAGATAATAGAAGGAAACCTTTAGAGTTTCAAGTTGGTGATCATGTAATGTTGAAAGTCTCACCTTGGAAAGGTGTAGTGCGGTTTGGAAAGAAAGGAAAGTTAGCTCCAAGATTTGTAGGACCTTTCGAGATCCTCGAGAGGATTGGTCCTGTGGCATATAGGTTGAGATTACCTGAAGAATTGAGTAGTGTGCATGACACGTTTCATGTGTCAAATCTAAAGAAGTGTTTAGCTGATGCAAATTTGCATGTGCCGTTGGATGAGATTAAGGTAGATAAGACCTTACGTTTTGTAGAAGAGCCTTTAGAGATTATGGACCGTGAGGTCAAAACTCTTAAGCGTAGTAAAATACCTATCGTGAAAGTGCGATGGAATTCCAAGCGTGGACCAGAGTTTACCTGGGAACGTGAGGATCATATGAAGGCTAAGTATCCCCAGTTGTTTGAGAATGCTAATGTCGAGACTAATGGTTAAATCTCGGGACGAGATTTCCTAAAGGAGGGGATACTGTGACAACTGAGATTTTAGCGGGTTAGTTAAAGCCTGTATAATTCAGTTTATGTGTGTCATTATGTGTTTTATGTGTTTTATATGTGTATGAGATGGAAGTACATGAGTGATGAATCATGGTACTTGTGGAAATGAAATCATTTGAAAGCTTTGTGTAGTTTCAAATGTCGTGTACGTAATATTCTGTGTACGTACTATGTATATGTAATTCATATTATATATATTAGTTTAGTATTTTATAGATTTTAGAGTGCTTTCTATTTTTAGAAATAGTTAGAATCGAAGGTTAGTTTGAAAACTAGTTAGAAAGTTCAAGGTTTAGCAAAATAATTAAAGGTTTTTACTTAGAATTAAAGTAAATGTATAATAAATAAATAAAGTAATATATATATATATATATAAATTCGGTTGTATAGGCCGAATAGAAGAAAAGAAAAAAAAGGAAAATAATCCTAGTTAGATTACAATTTGTATTTGATAATTATCTTTTAACTTAATCAAAAATCACTTTTTCTCTCCCCTACAACCCCAATCGGTCAAACCTTAAAAACAAGAAGAAAACCCCAAAAAAATTTAGGGTTTTGATTTTCAAGAGTTAAGGTATTGTTTTCTAAATCCTTTTTCAATTCAATTGATTTTATTTAACGTAACGATCATTAAGGATGGATTAGGGTTTTATATTTATGATTAAGTTTCTGTAATTAATTAATTTGGATAAATCTTAGATCGTTAGGGTTGCATTTATAAATTATTGTTAGAGTTTAGGGCTCGAATTTCGTTTAAATCATGAATTTGTGTTTTCTAGAATTTAGGTCTGAATTGTTTGATGAATATCGCCGTGATGGAGTAATGAAACATTTATTTCTTAAGGTTATTTATAAGTTCAGAGAGTCTACTTTTCAAAAAGTCTGGCCTTGCGCGATTTGGAGTCCGAAAGTTAGTTAAATGATTTTGGCAAGAAAAGTTGTTAAAACGGGTTAGATTTAGGTCAGATTACGAGGAGTAAAAACCCTATTTAAATTTAGAATTTAGAGTTGCCAAAACACAGAGATCATATTTCATGTGTCTATTAACTTCAGTTCAAAGGGCTAAGGCTAATTCATTGTTTAAGTGTGTCTAATGAAGTCAAACTTTTTGGTGTGCATTCAGATCCGAATCTGGGTGATTTGTGATGACGAATTTTTAAAAGATGGTTACACTCACTATTATTTTTATCCAAAAATTGTAGAAGCTCACAACTCATTAAGGAGCTATGGGATGTAAGGAGAAGAACCAATTAGGTGTTTAAGTATTTTATTTAGAGTCATCTTGTGACTATAAAAACTGAGTAAAAAGCAGAAAGTTGAGAAGTAAAGTTTGTGAGGTAATTTGAGGTTAGCAAGTATGAGGAGTATATATAGAAGAGTTGAATCAAGATAGGATATGGAGTATCCATCGTTGTAATTGTTACATCAACTTGGGTGTGTGACCGAATCGATGGTAACATATGTGTGTATTTTTTTGTTTAGATTCTTTGCAAGATTAAGTAAAGGAATTGGAATTTACTTTGCATCAGGTGAGTTTTACAGTCTCACTTTTTACTTATATTTTGGGATGGAAATGATGCAAAACTGTTTTCGAATTATGAACCGTGATATATGATTTTAAGTGTCAAACTATATGATTGCTATGTGCTATTGCTATGTGATATGAATTATGGTAAGGCATGTGTATGTGAGGATGACATGACCTTGTGTGAGACCCGAACGAACTTAGTTAGTCAAGTGGGTCAGTCTTGCGCGGAGACATTGTGGGACGGAGGGGTACGATCCACCCCAGATAAATGTCAATTTATTTTATGATGGAATAGCCATGCATATATGTTCGTAAATGTTGCATTTGTTGATTGTGGTGTCATAAGTGAGTCAAAAACCTGTAACTCTCACCAATAATTTTGTTGACGTTTTTAGCATCATTTTCAGGTGAGCAAAACGTGTGAAGAGTTAGAAAGAGGAGTTAGCTGGACCATAGGCTTGCATGCGGAGTCTGTGATTTATCTGTTTTAGTTTTCATTTGAACTTTTCATGTTTTGTTCTTCATGCATTATATGTTGGATTATTGTTTTGGGCGTTGTCATAACACGCTTTGGATCTTGAAGTTTAATGAATGTCATTTTTAGTTTTCTCTATTTTGACGCCTTGTGTTGTGATGATGCCTATTGATCATGCCTTGTGATTCCGCCTTGGCGGGGTGTGACACATACTCATGGTAAAACTATGTTACAAATATGGAAAATCTATGGAAAACACTCATTTTGATATAGTACATGTGTTGGATAATTTATATAACTAGTTGTAAATTTATTATTATTATAAATTAGTTTATATAAAGTTATGGTTTATTTATGTTCTTGGCATTTCATTTATGAAATGCAAGTACAATAGATGAACATAAATTCGTAGACTATAATTATATAAACGATGTTGTAATGGACTAATTAGAGGACTTGTAGTTAGGGGTGGCAATTTCTGACCCGACACGAAACCCGATCGAAACTGACACGAAAATTAACAGGTTCAGGTTGAGTCTAAAAAGATTTTGGTTTGGTTTTGGGTCAACCCATCTAACCCGTTTATTAAACAGGTCAGGTTCGGGTTAGAAATAAATTAATCGGGTCGACCCGCCAACCCGTTTAAGATTTTATTTTTTAATTAAAAATTATATATATGTTATTATACAGGTAAAATGAGTTAAACCTGTCGACCCACATACCTATATAACCTGTTTAATCCGTGTAATGTGTCAACTTTTATATATAAAACGGGTTAAATGGGTCAACCCGAAACCCGTTTAACCTATTCAACCCGTGTAACTTATTTTGTGACCCTTGTCTTATTTGTGTTTTGAATATTCTAATTTAGTCCTTTGACTATTTGACTTTTGTCAGTTTATTCAGAATTTGTACCGTGTTGACGGTGGTGAAATTATGAGATATAAAGTGTTTTATGATTTATTGTGTATAATAGTCTCTTTTTGAGGGTATTATTATGTTATGAATGTTCCGGGTGGTTGACCCATGAATTTTTGAAACATGCCGAAAATGAGTCTCGACACGTCCGTTAATGTCCAAATGAGTTTTGGGAGGCTTAATATAGAAACATGTCAAGTAAATACTCTAAGTTATTGGAAAAGTATTTTTAAGATGAATAAAAATGCTAATTAACTTTGGAGAAAATTTTACGATCAAGTTTTATGAGTTTTTAAGTGATCCCGACACGAAAAAAAGACCCGAATCCTCCTTTGATGCCAATATGGGGCGTGTAAGGCTAAACGGGACAAGGTGGCTATTTTCTAGCAAAGGTGTCTAAACATGCTTAGTACTAATATTCCTTCCACCAACATTCTCATTCATTCATTTCATTTCAAAAAAAAATATAAACACACACACTAGTGTGTTTTCGTCCAAACTCTACAACACACAAACACATAAATCTTTTAACTTTGATCAAGAACGTGGTGATTTAGAGTATTTTCGGGTTGATTCTAGTGTTCGGGTGTTCATTTAAACAACATTTGGGTTGTCCGATTCGCGTCGAAAATTATTTTGAAGACCCCTTTTGTAAGTCTTTCAAATTTAAATTTAACTTGTACTTTTGTATGATAAATGATGCATAAATGTTAGTTGTACGACCCGATCGTTAAAAGTCGAAAATAAAAAGTTTGCAAATGGCATATAGGGTTCGGTTTGGGTTCGAACCAACATAAAAGAGGTATGGGTTTTGTTAGTTTTGATATTGTGGTCGTGATGGTTGAAAAACATATATTTGCTATGTCGCTTATTTAGTATATGGATTATTTGGCTTATTTAATAAGCTCGAATGAGCTTATTTTGGGCTTATATGCCCACGACAACAAATGGAAACACAAGGAAGGTATTTTTGGTTATTACCCTAGTATGTCATATTTTTGTGGACTATTATTTTAGCTTATGGTGATAACAAAATACGATACATAGCTTATTAGCTTATTTTAAGCGTAGAGGACTTATTTTGGAGCTTGTAAGCTCACGGCCCAATATGCCCTTGGTGAGTTGTGGCTTATTTGGGGTTTATTGTGGTCCGGATTACTTTGTTACTCATGGTTTGGACTTATTTCCGCTAATGGGCTTTATATTGGGCCCAAAACTATATATATATATATATATATATATATATATATATATATATAGAGTAGGGATCCAGTGAGAAGTAAATTAAAATAAGAAGTGATTGGGCCTTCTTAAAGCCCAATATAACATTAAATAGTGTTTTTAGGATCTTTGGCGAACTTTTGAAAATTAAAATTTGAATATGAAATGTATTTTGAAGGTCGTTTTGAGGAAATAGACTTGGAAAACGTGGCGAGATAAGATTGGAGCGGTTTTGTCGAAAAGTGGTTAATTTGTGAAAAGTGTTGGAGTTATGGTTTAAAAACCTTGGAATTAAGTATCTATAAAACTATACGGGTCATGTCGAAATTTTATAAAAAGTCTATACTTAGAATTTTTACTTAAAAAGTAATTTTGAAATCAATAATAAAATTTTATTATTTTATTATTTTAATAAGACGACTAAAAGACGAAAAAGCACATTTTTCCGAAACTTCTCAAAATGTTTAACATGAATAAACGTTTCATTGTGTATAGTATAAATAGTATATTTATGGTAACTAAGTGTGCCGAATGAACTTATTGGATTTATCGAAGTATACGTATAAGTATTTATTATCTTATATTACTTAACTATTCTTCTTAAATAGTATAAGTATATTATACTAAGATATGAATTGAGATGTAGTATCATTTGAAGAATTAGGTCGTCAACCATCACACCACTAAAACTTTTAAGATAACCGTACAACAAGCATCTAATCTCTATGCATCATACCGGAAAACGGTTTTGGTAATAAATGATTTAAAATGGGACATTAACTGGACTAGGTCGTGTGCGAACGTCGTTGCATTTGCTTGTGATTTGAGTTTGCTATTGGAGACAGTTGCTTGAGGTGAGTTCTCGTAGCCCCACTTTTTAAATCTTTTCCGTTGGGAGAAAATGATACTCAAATGTGTTTTGAACTGTTTTCTGAACTGTTTGAAATGTGGTTTTGTTTTTGGGACAATGTTATGTGCATATGACTGTTATGTGAATATTATGTGTTACGTGGTTATTTGGATCGGTTGGGTACGCCTACCCTAGTTTTGTGTGATCATTGGATCGGCGGGGTACGCCTACCCTAGTATCTGTGTGGTTCTTCGCCCTAAATATAACTCCAGCTGGTAGGCTTTAGGTGCGGTAAGTCATTCGGGGTTGCGACCCTAAAAGCGGTGGGACACGCTATGATAAGACTAACGGAGATGCTAGGTCTTGGTACATGAGTAGCAGGGATGCTAAGTCATGGGTTCGTGATTGATTGCATATATTCACTGTCATATAGCGCAAATTGTCCAACCGTTTAAATGATTGGCACAGCAACAGGGTTTAAGGTCAAACCTACGAGCTCACCAACATTATTGTTGATGTTTTCGAGTATCAATTTCAGGTGAAGTTAATGATCGATAAGTTTGTGGTGCATGTAGCAGACTTTCAGAGAATCCCATAGGAGTCTTATTTGAGAAGTCTTGCTTTTGATGTATGTTATGAATTTCTTTTCTTGAGGATTGGAGTTAAGATTGTATGGACCTCTGTGTGGGCTTTTGGTTGTAATAATTGGCGACTATGTGTTGTGTTCTTGGATGGGACACCACTCAAGGTGGTATTGAGGTTGATGGTCATCATGACACTTTTCCATTAATGCATTTTAGTTTTCTCTATTTTGTATCTTGTGTTATGATTGATCATTATGTTGCATTCCTGTGTTTTAGCCGCTGACGGGGTGTGACATATTTAACCCGCCAACCCAAGTATATATACGGGTTAATGGGTCAGGTTCAGGTTATGTTTAAACAGGTTAGGGTTGACACAGCTGACCCGATTATTTAAATGGGTCATGTTCGGGTTGGGTTTTTCTGACCCGCCAACCTGTTAACCCGAACCCGACCCGAATTGCCACCCTTACTTGTAGTAATTAAATCATGACAAAAATCAAAAAATAAATAAATATATATACACATATATACGTATATACTACGTATATATGTATATACGTATATATATATATACGTATATATATGTATATATCTAGATATATATGTATATATGTATATATATATATATATATATATATATATATACACATAGATATATATATATATATATATGTATATATATATCTATGTATATATATACATATAGTGTAAACAGACGACCCTTAAGGTCTTGGCACGGACATCTAGGCATTTTATAAACTTAAAAATATGTTACTACATTTAATTACGATTTCGTGGATATAGAGAACTCGAAAAACGGACTTAAAAAGAGAAATATATGGATTTTACGAAATACCGGTAACTATAAATATAAAAACTACACTTACAACTTTATATACATACTGATAAGATTTTAAAAGGTATTTTCGAGTGCCTTCGGTTTCGAACCGGCTTAAGTATAATACTAAAACGTTGCCCGAAATGATATTTTGCTAGAGTTTTTAAGCCTAGAAATGCTTTTAAAGTGAGTAAACCGTCCTTAAAACTAGGTAACTTTTTTCTTTAAAATCTATGCACTATTTTCCTGACATGAATAGTAAAATTATATTTTTGGACATTTTCGGTCCGTTTGAACTGTAAAAACCTTAGGATATATTTTAGCATCACTTATATAATATTTATACGCGGTTTAAAACCTTATAAATATTATTTTATAAATTAACTAAACTATATATATATATGTTGTTGTTGTTGCAAAAAAATAATAAAAGCAGTAAACTTAACATAAACACTATTTCGATTTATTAAAGTTAAACAAAAGCTATTAGGTGGTGATATAACTTTATAATTTGCATTGTTGTATTTATTTTCAAGTACATATTTCTTATACGACCTATATTTAATTAGGTTGCATCCCGGCTATTTGTGCCGACTCTCATTGTTGATCATTCATACATACATACCATTACTTGAGGTGAGTTTATAGCCCCGCTTTAACTTGTTTACAATTATTTTACAAATCTCGGGGTGAGATGCATACAATGTTTTACAATAGGACGCAAGTACAATACTTTTCAATTCTTATAGTGATTACGTAGTGTGCCTAAGTAGCAATAACCCACTATGCCCACTATTATGAACTGTTAATTACTTTGTGTAAGCGCGTATGTTATAAATAGATCTATTTGTGATTGACATCCCCGCCCGGGTAAGTCCTACCTACTTGTCAAACGGACGTATACCATGTCGGAATTAGATGTTACGTGTTGACATCTACACGGGTATAATTAATTGCATTAAATTGCACACATACAAGTCGTAGCTTCAGTGTCATGAGCTTAGTGCAGTCATAATTACATTTTGTGATTTTGTATGAGTTACATTATTACACACTTGAAATCTTGTTGTCCAACATTTATACTTACATAAACCTATAAACTCACCAACTTTATGTTGACACTTTTAAGCATGTTTTATCTCAGGTGAATAAGATGCTTGACTTACTTGATGTGCATTGAATTCTAAAATTTTACAAGATTACATTCATGGATTTCTATATACATGCAAACTATCATTCCTCGTTGTACCATTTTAGGTCTTTCATTTTGATGCAAACTATTGGGACACATGTTGTAACTTATTTATTTCAATCAAATCAACGAGGGTACTTTTCAAACGACTCATTTAGAGGTCATTCTCTTGTATCTTGTGCAATATATTCATGAAGTAACCCTCCGGACATATTTCCGCTGCGGCCTATTTTGGGGGTGTTACAGATTGGTATCTAGAGCCAATGTTATAGAGAACTAGTTTGCATATTTTACCTAGACTATAACTGTTTTCACAAATATTGGATCACATAAAACTTTTTCAAGTGCATACACGTTACTTGCTTACACTATGTGCTTACATGATTTATATATGTGCTTATATTATCTTACGTATATTCCTTACATTTGTATTATATACTATACTTACATAAAACCCTTGATTTACCACAACACCATGACCACACCTCATCCCACACCTTTTTCTGCTACTACACCACGTGCCGGAGTATTTACTCCATTTGTCATCGTATCCGATTCTGACGATGAGATTACTACCTTACCCATTAAACCTGCACCACCATCACCAGATCGCACACCGGCTTTGTACGGCTACCCGCTAGATTTTGGTGACGACTCATCAGATGAGGATCTGAGCGACACTGCTGAGTCACTCCACACCCAGTATGCTTCGACATCAGTTGTTCATCCATCACCTACCCGATCCCTATCTACCAGCCTTATCCTTGCTATTTAACCGGGAAAGGAGATTCTGATGCCACTAGGCTACAAAGTAGCCATGAACCGATGGAGAGCTACACCATCATCCACCTGGTATCTACTACTTTCATCAGAGTTACCATTCTCATCTCGCAAGACATCCATACCAATCTCGCCATCACTACCACCATCAATACCACCACCACCAAATCATATTGAGTCAGTTGGGGATAACATAGAGGCTAGCATCTGGAATCTTGTGAGGCACCCTGACCCATAGACAGATATATTAGTCATTGTAGCTCCTTTTGTATTGTATCCTACTAAACTTGAGTAATACTCGGTTGGTAGCGTTAATGAAAATCTTGTACTCTTTTATTCATGTAAAATGATGTATTAAAGTATTAACCTACGTTGTTGGTTATGATCATTCTATTTTATGATGTTGATTTATTTATGCCATGTTTGCTTTTATCTTATACCTCTGTATGACGTGGTCTCACTTTACATATATGTTGTGATCATTGTGTGTCATGATTTTTCTTTGGATGAAAACTCATTATATATTTTATTCCTTGTGATCTTAAGGAAATGATGTCAACTACAAATCAAGGGATGAGTTTTGCGGAAATCAAGCAGATTGTAGCCCAGCGAGTGGCTAATGCTATCGAGACTATTGCTATCTATGAGACAAAGACCTGCATGGCTCGCGAGTCAATAAGCCATATCAAATAGCAGGAACACAATATGGCAAAGAATGCTAGCAACAAGAGGAAGTAGGAAGGTGCCCACGGTGGAAGCTCTAGCCAACAACAAAATAAAGAGCCTAAGGTGATTAGAGCACACACTACCAGGCCAAGCAATAAGAAAGGCTATGCTGGAAATCTACCATTGTGTAACAACTGCAAGTTTCACCACACTGGCTCGTGTGTAACAAAATGTGGCAATTGCAAACGCTTTGGTCATCAAACTAGAGATTTTAGATCCCCAGTCCTCAGACCGAAACAGAGGCCCTCAGTGGCAAAACAGATTGCTGAAGTTACCTGTCATGAGTGTGGAATGCTAGGACATTACAAGAATGATTTTCCAATATGGAGGTGTCAGAACCGTGTGAACAAGTACTGGAAAGAAAAAGCTCACGGAGACTCTAGTGTCGTAGCAAATAATGTTGATGTTTAGGGAGAGACCTTCCCGTATTACCTAGTGAAACCTAAGAGGGAACTTTCTTAGACTCTATTTTCTATAGGAATTTGTGTTATACTTTCTTTTGAATTTCGTTGTACGCATGGATGATTTAAATTATATATCAAACTTATGTGTCGTGAAGACCTTGTTGATTTTACTCTCTATTTATTTATGCAAGTCACTCCCTAAACTATTATAACCCTTCAAACATTTTTTTACAACTACATTATAAACCATTTCACTACCACATGGTAAACTATTTTACTAATCATCATCTTACTATCGTAAAATGAACTAATATCCTATAAATTATTCCACAATCGCTTTATAAACTATTCCCACTATCGTTAATAAACTGTCTTACTATCATTAATAATTCATCTTACTATCGGGTAATAAACCCTCATTTTATAAACTGTTTTACTACCGCTTTGAAAACTATTTTACTGTTGTAATAAAGTATTTTACTATCATCTAGTAAAATACAACCTTATAAACTATGTTCTTACCATCACATAAATCATTTTGCTATTACCTAATAACCTATTTTGTTATTACCATGAAAAATTGTTTTACCATCACCTTATAAAACTTTTGCTAAACACTTATAAACCATTTCACTAGTATTTTATAAACAAATTTACCATCACTTATAAACTATTCAACAACTATTTTGTAAACTAAAAGCTATTTCGTCATTATTTTATAAACAAAGTTACTATCATTTTTATAATTTTCTTTCCACCATCTTATGAACTATGTTCTTGATATCTTATGTACTATTTTGCAATCAACTCAAAAACCACGTTACTACCACCTTGTAAATCATTTTGTTTTTATGAAACCACCTTATTTGCATCCCATGAATTATTTTACTATCACCCCGTGAACCATTTAACTATCGTCTTATAAACCATCTTACAGTTATCTTAAAAACCATTTGGTTGTCATCCTATAAACTACCTTGTTTCCATCTTGTGTCACACTATAAAACCATTTTCCTACTATATACGTAACACCATGTTAACAAAAATGAGCGTTTCATCGTTAGTCCTCAATTATACATAGCCTGATCACCTATGTATAATTCATGAAGGACCATGCCATGCTGGTAGTAGTCACCTTAAAACTTTTGACAAGAATCAATTTTCTACTTATATCCCCGAAAAGCAAAATTTTGTGTGCGTATCCATAAAACATGTCTGTCACAAGAAATCGAATTAGTAGTCATAGTTACTAGGTAGACCTTTACATCACCTTACCACATAAAGTTGGCATCATCTTACACCAAATCCTATGTCAAAAAGTCG
This sequence comes from Tanacetum coccineum, assembly GCA_026074375.1. Taxonomy (NCBI): domain Eukaryota; kingdom Viridiplantae; phylum Streptophyta; class Magnoliopsida; order Asterales; family Asteraceae; genus Tanacetum; species Tanacetum coccineum. The sequence continues at coordinate 47,591 of BQNB010013355.1, read as the reverse complement.
AGACGCACCACTAATCACCCTAGGACAATCCGCCAACAAGTTTGCTCGCCGTCAAGGAATATACTAGATCACCCATTCAACGTCTATGTAATACCATAAGACTTAGTAGTTGTGACGCCATCATAAGTGAAGATTCGTTATCACCTCGGAAAGGGCAAATATCATAACAGATGGTTTGTGCCGAAAAGAATGAATTAAGCCATTACGATTTTGAGCCTTAGTTATGACTATTGGTTTGAATCTTCCCGTCACAAATCTTGAACGCCCTAGCTGAAGCAATAAAGACAGAAAATGTTAAGAACAAAAATCTTCGCGACATGAACAAGGAGTTTGAGACTCGTCCTGATGGGACACTCTACATTGAGAAGTGAAGTTGGTTACCACGTCTTGGAGGATTAAGGGACTCGATTATGCACGAGTCGCACAAGTCTAAGCATTCTATCCACCCCGGATCCAACAAAATGTACCATGACTTGAAGAAATTATATTGATGGCCCAACATGAAAGCAGATATTACCACCTACGTCCGCAAGTGTTGGACATGCTCGAAGGTCAAAGCTGAACACCAAAAATCATCTGGTTTGTTGGTACAACCTGAGATACCTCAAAGGAAATGGGAGAAAATCACTATGGATTTTATCACAAAGCTCCCTAAGATGTCAAATGATTATGATACCATTTGGGTAATCGTTGATCGTCTTACCAAGTCTGCTCACTTTTTACAAATGAAAGAAACTGATAAGATGGAGAGATTCACAATACTATACTTAAAAGAAGTGGTCTCAAGGCATGGAGTGCCAGTCTACATCATCTCTGACCGTGATAGCAGATTTACATCGCAGTTCTGGCAGTCGCTCCAGAAGGCTTTGAGTACTCATTTGGATATGGGTACTGCTTACCATCCACAGACTGATGGACAAAGCGAGATAACTATCCAAACCCTTGAAGACATGTTACGCACTTGCGTGATAGATTTTGGGAATGGTTGGGATAAGCACTTACCGCTGGTTGAGTTATCCTACAACAACAGTTATCATACTAGCATCAAAGCCGCACCATTTAAGGCACTCTATGGTTGCAAGTTTCAATCACCTGTTTGATGGGCCGAGGTCGAAGATGTTCGGCTCACTGGCCTAGAAATCATTCATGAAACTACCGAGAAGGTCGTACAAATTAAAAGCAGAATTCAAGTTGCGCGTGATCGTTAGAAGAGTTACACCGATGTGAGGCGTAAACCTCTAGAATTCCAGGTTGGTGACAAAGTGTTAGCAAAGGTAGGAACCATTGCTTATACATTCGAACTTCCTCAACAATTGAGCAGGGTTCATAGCACGTTTCACGTGTCTAATTTGAAGAAGTGCTTGTCCGACGAATCGCTCGTAGTTCCATTGGACGAGATCCATAATGATGACAAGTTACATTTTATTGAAGAACTCGTGGAAATTATAGACCGATAGGTCAAGCGGTTGAAGCAAAGTCGTATCCCTATTATCAAAGTTTGATGAAACTCTAAAAGAGGTCCCGAATACACATGGGAATTTGAGGATCCATTTCAGAAGAAGTATCCACATCTCTTCGTCAAACCCGCACCTTCGTCAAATGCCACGACTTGAGCTTTGGGGACAAAGATCTTTTAACGAAGGAAGACTGTAACAATCCGTATTTTCAGGTCATTTACGACAATAAACTCTCACTTATCTATTTAAACGTTTACGCATTTACTTTTAATTTCAACTGTTTAGTTAAATCTCGTAAACTAAAAATCAATAATCAATGTAAACCGAAACCAAACAAATAAAAGTTTACGTTCAATAAGTGTTATATTATTATTTGGAAGATAATATATAACTTTCAAATTTTTTTATACTTTACGTAAAACGTTTACGGCTTGCAATTTGGAGCCTTTTTGCATGCACGAAAATCATTCTACCTTTCTACACTCAACCAAATACCCACAATTATACCAAATACCCATAATTTTTATCATTTCTACATCAATACCACCCTATGTCTGGTTATATGTATATATACATACATAAAATACACTAAGTTGTATAGATAATTACCATGTGTTAGTTTAGAGTCTTTTTTCAAAGTTCTTAGAAGTCCTAGCAACTCCTCTTACACATAAGGACCAAAACCATCCCCCCTTGCCAATCAACACCAAATGAACACCCCCCAATATCATGATATGTGTAAGTCTTGGCCTCCTAGATATTTTGTGTTTATAAAGGATCCTATTTCAAGTCTTCACACTTCATTTTCACAACTAAAATACACACACAAACTCCATTTGGCTCTCTCTTTGTGCCGGCCTAGAAACCACAACAACAAGAACATTTGGCTTTGATTTTCCAAACAACTTTACAAGTATATTCAAGTGGGTTTAGGGTTAGTAACAAACATAAGGGTTTGCATAGGTTTAGATTGTGTTCATCTCATCTTTTCATTCACTCAAGGTCCACACAAAATCTCTATACTTTCATATTTATTTCTTACATGTATGCATATTTATTTTATAAAGTTTACAAAAAAAACAATAATTATACATAATCAAGCATACATACTCATGGTAAAACCATGTTACAAATATGGAAAATCTATGGAAAATACTCATTTTGATATAGTACATGTGTTGGATAATTTATATAACTAGTTGTAAATTTATTATTATTATAAATTAGTTTATATAAAGTTATGGTTTATTTTATGTTCTTGGCATTTTATTTATTAAATAAAAGTACAATAGATGAACATAAATTAGTGGCCTATAATTATATAAACGATGTTGTAATGGACTAGTTAGAGAACTTGTAGTAATTAAATCATGACAAAAATCAAAAACTAAAAACATATATATATATATATATAGTGTAAACAGCCGACCCTTAAGTTCTTGGCACGGACTTCTAGGCAGTTTATAAACTTAAAAATATGTTCGTACATTTAATTACGATTCCGTAGATATAGAGAACTCAAAAAACGGACTTAAAACGAGAAAGATACGGATTTTACGAGATACTGGTAACTATAAATATAAAAACTGCACTTACAACTTTATATACATACTGATCAGATTTAAAAAGGTATTTTTGAGGGCCTTCGGTTCCGAACCGGCTTAAGTATAAAACTAAAACGTTGCCCGAAATGATGTTTTGCTATAAGTTCGCGTGGTTTTAATCCTAGAAATGCTTTTAAATTGAGTAAACCGTCCTTAATACTAGGTAACTTTTTCTATAAAATTTCTGCATTATTTTCCTGACATGAATAGTAAAATTATATTTTCGGACATTTTTGGTCCGTTTAAACTGTAAAAACCTTAGGATATATTTTAGCATCACTTATATAATATTTATACGCGGTTAAAAACCTTATAAATATTATTTTATGAACTAACTAAACTATATATATATATATATTGTCGTTGCAAAAAAAAAGCAGTAAACTTAACATAAACGCTATTTTGATTTATTAAACTTAACTTTATAATTTGCATTGTTGTATTTATTTTCAAGTACAAATTTCTTATACGACATATATTTAATTAGGTTGCATCCCGGCTATTTGTGCCGACTCTCATTGTTGATCACCCATACATATGTACCATTACTTGAGGTGAGTTTATATTCCTGCTTTAACTTGTTTACAATTATTTTACAAATCTCGGGGTGAGATGCATACAATGTTTTACAATATGACGCAAGTATAATACTTTTTAATTCTTGCAGTGATTACGTAGCGTGCCTATGTAGCAATAACCCACTATGCCCACTATCATGAACTGTTAATTACTTTGTGTAAGAGCGTGTGTTATAAATAGATCTATTTGAGATTGACATCCCCGTCCGGGTAAGTCATACTTACTTGTCAAACGGACGTATACCATGTCGGAATTAGATGTTACGGGTTGACATCAACACGGGTACAACTGATTGCATTAAATTGCACACATACAAGTTGTAGCTTCAGTGTCTTGAGCTTAGTGCAGTCGTAATTACATTTTGTGATTTTGTATGTATTACATTATTACACACTTGAAATCTTGTTGTCCAACATTTATACTTACATAAACATATGAACTCACCAACTTTATGTTGACACTTTTAAGCATGTTTTATCTCAGGTGAATAAGATGCTTGACTTACTTGATGTGCATTGGAGTCCAAAATTTTACAAGATTACATTCATGAATTTCTATATACATGCAAACTATCATTCCTCGTTGTACCATTTTAGGTCTTTCATTTTGATGCAAACTATTGGGACACATGTTGTAACTTATTTATTTCAATCAAATCAACGAGGGTACTTTTCAAACGACTTATTTAGATGTCGTTCTCTTGTATCTTGTGCAATATATTCATGAAGAAACACTCCCGGACATATTTCCGCTGCAACCCATTTTAGGGGTGTTACACCAAGTGCAAATTTTTGGATACATTGATTTTGTTTATCAGAAGACAGTGATTTGGGAAAGAGTGCATGAATTTCCGCTGGGGATTGAGAGCTACCAAATCAAGATCAATCTTATTGCACCGACACTAACATTCCCTGGTATTGATGATCTTGAACCATTTACAGTGGTAACTGAACCTGTGGTAGGATTCATTTACCAGAACAACAAGAAGAAGAACAGGTATATGGATGCTCGAGAAATCTTTAAGTTCTGAAGTGTACGTTGACTAAAGTGCTGGAAAAGGTGACACAGATAAATAAAAACAATGAGCTTGGATTTGCTGACCAAGCCTCTCGATGTATCAGAGAGAAAAGTAATATATACATTTGAGCTGGAGATTGAGAAACGCTTGAAGCTTCGCAGACATATGATAAGGTGAAAATGTTTTCTTGGAGGGAGACCAACTACAGACACTTAAGTTCCATGTCATGAATGATCAACCCTTAGGGGAAGATTGTTAAGAATGAAAAAGTGTTAATCATTCTTAGCTAATTGATCTTTATTATATGTTAGGAATGAAAAAGTGTTAATCATTCTTAGCTAATTGATCTTTATTATAGTTACTTTTTATTGATTATTATTATAATAAAAAGCTAATTGGACCGACTATTATGCTTAGACCACTAAGAGCCCAATAAGCTTAAGTATTTAGTTAAGTTACTCAAGTAGTATAAATACCTCCCCTTGCCTTACAAGAGGGTAATGTCTCATTTGAATTTCACCCTCTTTTATTTTCTCTAATAGAACTTACTTTTTCCTTTTTCACTTTACTTTTTCTCACTAGAACTCACCTATCATATTTGTGTGATTTATGCTATATGTAGTGACCCACATTAGCCTTGGATTTGGAAAATACATGAAATTTGAAAACATATTATCAAACGATTTTCCAAACCATTTCATTTACTTTGTTTCATATAATAACTAAATTTTAAGATACCACAGCTAGACAACAAAGCTAAAATCCAACATCTTGTACTGACAGGTTATACGTAGTTATATTATTATCTTTTCATAGACAAAACATCTAATATTAATCTTTTTCATGTTCCCAGATTGTATAGGCTGTGTTAAATCACTAGGAGAACTAATCATTTTCGAAGATCCCAATAAAAAGCAAACTGTGAAAACAAAGATTGACATCAAAAATCTAGAGTAAGTAACTTTACATACCCCAACAAAATTTTGGACAAATAAAAGATACGTCCTTCTCTATAAATCTGCTAAAATCATCACATGAATAGTGGAATATCCTTAAGTTCACGATGTGGGATGACATTGAACAAGACTTTGACAAGAGCTCGCTCGAAATGATAGAGACACTCGTCATTATTATTTTCAGTTCATGCTGAGTGTTGAGATTCAGAGGTACTCACTTAATACTTAAAGTAATATAAGAACGTTTTCTGCCAGACATAAGTATACACTTATAACGTTAAAGTTAACTTTCAGGACATCAGTTATCGGCCCACACTAGTGACTCCACTACTACTTCGATCCAGAAATCCCTAAATGTGAGCAGAGCGGAGATGAGTAAGTAAATATAAAACAAAACTGAAACTTTGCCTAAGAATTTTGCATCAAAAATTTTGGCGCTAATATGGCTATTCACATATAAATATGAAACACATTTAAGCAAAAGTACAACCTGAACCCGTCGCATGAAAAAGATACAAAGAAAGAGAAGCTAAGGAAGAGATATTCCTTAGCAATGCTACCACAAACACATATAGCTACAGGTCATCACCTAACTAATCACTAACACTTCCACTACAACACAACTAACTCAATCTATAACCACCTTTTAACTATATTTAAAACTCCACCCAAATACCATATACTGATTCTAAAAATTAAAAAAAAACAAAACTATCCAAAAACCAAACACCCTACAACAATACAACAAATAAACTTACATATACTATTCCTACCCCTCCTCAAACCTCCTCCAATCCTCAACCCCCTCCTTCCAAAACACATAAAAATCAAAATCCATAAACCTACTCACCAATCTCACCAACATACTAACAATCATAACTACCCTAGTCTTCCACTAACCTCTATCAGAAATCTCATCCACCTCACCCTTCCACCGTACACACTGCCTTCACAACCCAATACTAATCTACAAAGTAAACAATATAACGTGTGTGTATTAACAACACACTATCCCAATAGTACCCATTTCACTCACTACCATAAATGAATATGTAATCTTACCCACCTAATCTATTTACATAGTCCAGACGTGTGTAACCCCCCACCTTAAAGAGAGATACGATCACTCATCATACTGTCATCACTGTACCACCCTCTCACTCTGACACCCCAGCGACCATATCCCTATCCTTACATCCACTATCCCCCATACCCTTTTAAAACTCCCCAAGACCTTCTCCACAAAGATCTTTAAAATATCTCCACAACCCTTCAACAACCAGACACCGTACCCTCACCTCTCTCACACTGCCACCCACCTATATCGCTGAGATTCCCTAATATCAAGTCACGAATTTGTAAGATATATATTACTATAGAAGATATACCTCTCTATCTATACACCCAATAATATAGTCACATAGATATGATGATCTTATATATAGATAGATACAACCCACCCCATTACTCACCTCGTCTACTTCCCACTCTGTGTACAACACGCCACACTCACACATATAAACTTGTCCTACACGTACACACATCAAAATAATCTCTATCTCTACCCTCTCACGACACTACAACCCTCAACCTACATATGTGTGTCCTCCCAGTAATCGATCACTTATCAAAATTGTCCAACACAGCCAAATCATAAACTCACCATCCCCCCTCCCCAACCAACAACATCCCCCACCCCCCCCCCCCCCCACCAAATAGATATAATATCCTATTCACACAATAAACACTCACCAATTATAAAACCAACTACCACCACACCTCAACCAATAGAGATAATAACTATGACCTCACGTATATTGTCAGAGATATCTCACTGTATGCTTGATAAAGGATGATCTTCTAATTCATCTATAGCTTTCATCCAAGTAAGCTCACTATAATCAAATCAAACACGATATGCCAACAGACGCATATACCCTCTCATTTAGCTCTCCTCACCACAATTGTTGCTGTCCGTACACGACTCCGACATCTCCCAACATGTCTAGTTTGTACGCCTTATCCTTTCCACCGGTCCTCCGGTTCAGATCGTATAGGAGAGCTGACTGAATCAGTTCCCAACGCAAGATTGACGCAACATGTTGATCTTAAGATGATTATTGGTATACCAACTAGTCCTAACTAACCGTTACATATGACTTTGTCGCAGAAGCTCTGTCACAACAAACACCTGAATCGTTGTTCCTCTCTGCTCCGACATGATACCCCCATACACCAAAATCATATCCTGTGAGTCCTCCCACTGATCAGCATAGAAAGCATCAGTGTGATGTATATAGCTCTATAATATGTACTTTTAGGGAGGTATTTCTAAAATATGAACCGATGGAGAGTGAGTGCAGTCGAGATGTTAGTTGAGGCCTTGTGTTATGAGAAGCTGAAATGAGTCTGAGAGTCGTATACGATAGCATTTGATCACGTAATGTGAGTTAGATTGTATACAGAGTAGTTTAGTGAAAATAAGGTAAATGTCTCACGCTTATCCACTCAACAAAACTAATAATCAAACTCGGAGTATGCGACTCGCCAAAGAGGTTCGACTTAGTCAATGATGTGTCGTCGTAGTGACATGTATGTTCAATCTGCATGTGTTTCACAAGAGTATTCCCGACCTGCTCGAGGTGAAGCCTACGGATTGCCCGGTCACTACCTATGAACGTTGAAATTTATGTAGATAGAGAGAAAAATTTGCCCTATCACCCACTCCGATTAGCAACCCTCTCTGTGTGTGGCTCTTATGACCTCAGTATCATCAGATTGATAGACATCTCTTGATTTTATATACTTTAACAGCTCTCGCTCATAGTGTGAGTTGATGTACGTGTCTAATATGCTGTCCATAACATGTTTATCTATTGCATGAAAAAGAGATCCTCTCGTATCACAACAATGAAAAATGGATATATAAATCTTATAAAGCTATTGGTGTGTATATTCAATCCGTAGAAATCTGTTGACAAGTTACGCCAACGTAGCCATATAATATTGTAACTCTATAATGCGCGGGTGATGTACGTAGTGTTCACGAAAAGACAACTAGTAAATCCGCTCAATGTGTTCTCTCTCGCCTTACAGTACTCTGACAAGACTCCGTGAATACTATAGCTGTTACTAGTTGTCTATATCATGATATATTGACACTCATCCTACACCTTCAGAGACTCTGCGATCAGGCATAACTAATCCGCCAAAGCTTCGCACAAAACATCAATATGTATAATATTTTAAAAGAGGGAGTCTCCTTTATTTAGGGTCGTATTCCCAACGCGGAGTAGTACTATTGAGATTTGCGGACTTATCTCTCGGGATTCGAGTCAAGAATAGGTAAAGGATTTTTGAATCTTGAATCACACTACGGATATAATAGCATAATTAAACTATAAGAACAATTAAGGAATTAAAAACGTTTAACTAATACGAAATTTTAACAAATGTGAATTAAAACGCAGCTAAAACTGGAGGAGTTTAAAATCCTAGTCTCGGGCACTCTTTTAACTAATTTATCTAAAAATCACAAATTTTAAAAGAAAATTTTTGGAAAAAGAATTAGAATTTTTTACTATTTTTGAATTTTTATGATTTTCTAAAGAAAAAAGATTTATAAAAATTAAACTTTTTCTAAAATTGTAATACTAAAACTTACTTTTATTATTAAAAATACTATATTTACAACTACCAAAATCCAACAATAATTATATTTTACAACTATTATTTATAAAACAAATCAAACAAACCATCCACTCCCACCAACCCCAACAAAACCAAACACCCCCCAACCCATACCCCACATTCCCCCACCTCCCCCCACTAAAAACCCCACTACATTATCTCCCATCCCATCCCCCCCCCATCCAAAAACACCCCCCAATCAAAACAAAATCCCACAACCCACCCCACCAAAAACCCCAACCACAAACCACCACCCCTCCCAAACCACCTTAATATCCACAACACAAACCTCTCCAATACACCCCCCACCCCCACTACACCTATCACACACATCTCAAATCACTCATTCCTCCTACTTCTACCACAACTCACCCCACACCTCTCCACATCTACCCAACTTGCCAACTCTCACCACTCTCACTCTCCCCCCCCCCCCCCCCCCCCCTCCCCCACCCCCCCTCCTCCACCACACTACCCACCACCCCCCACCACATCCCATACCTCACCTCTCCCCCCCTCTCCACCGCTCGCACACCACCAGACATACTATCTCTCACACACCGTCCGTATCGTTAAATCCCCCCCCCCCCGCTCTTCCCCCGCTGCCCGCCTTGCCCTGCTCCAATCTCCTCTCCCTCCACACACACCCCCACACCACCCCCCCCCCCCCCAAAACCCCCCCACCCCCCCCCCCCCCCCCCCCCCCCCCCCCACCAAAACACAAAAAAAAACTAAATCTCAACAAAAACCTAAACACCACTCTACAACACAAAAACCCAAATACAGATAAACAACACACCACACCACAACACAAAAACAACAACACCCCACAACCCACCCCCCCCCACCCCCTCAAAAACCACTCTATCCACCTACCCCATATATCCTCCCCCACACCCCCCCCCCCCAATAAAATTAAACATACTACACCTCAACCACCACACATCCTCTCGTTAATCACCCTCTCCCCCCCTCCTCTCCTACCACTGCGTCACCCCCCCCCCATCCCACTCACCCCCACCCACCCCCCCCCCCTCCCCCCCCCCCCCACCCCCCCCCCCCCCCCCCCCCCCCCACACCCCCCCCACATCTACTCACCCCCCCCCCCCCTCCGCGCACCACCCGGCCACATATCCCCACCCCCACCTCCCACCTCTATTCAACCTCTCTCCTTCTCTCCCCCATCCCCCAACCACCATAAAAACCTCACCCACACTCCCCCACCCCCCACCACACCCCCCCCAACTAATCACACCGCTTGTGACCCCCCTCTCAGCTACCTCTCACAGCATCACCAAATCAATTTCCCTATTATAGCTAATTGCACAACTTTACTATTATCACAATTCATTAACCATTTTTTAATTTAAAAAAAAACTTTCTACTATATATCTCCCCCCTACCCAACTCCACTGTTAGTGTCATTTGATGTCCAAAATTGACCCTGTCACGCAAACATCTAGAGCATCCAATAACGTAACAAAATCATACTAACAAACGTATCTCTTCCGTGACAAATAACTAATTATCTTATATGACACATAAGTACAATATGGGAACTACAAGAAACCACAACGTCAAGAGCAAGTAAAGTGATCCTAAGACATAAGTATGTATCATTCTTGTCTACTAATTATCCATAGTGCACACCATGTAATAGTAATCCTCGACCATTTCATTTGAACAACGCACATCAATCACATAGTACACCCCACAAAGAAGAGAAACAGTCGCAGACCCAACAACTCCCCGCGCCCCATACACAGAGTATACACACTCCATCCTATAATTGTTAAGTAGGTCAATAATAGTGGAAGAACTATAAGTAGAACCCTGTTGTTGACTAGACGCTGATAGGGGTTGTAAAACTCGCGTACCTCCCTTCTAGATCTAGAAACGATATACTATATGTGTGTCGCAATAGCTTAAAAGTCGTGATGAGATAGAATATAGAGTTGCACAGTGTATTTATCATCGCTAGACTTGCTCACGTCGAAGAGAGTAGACTTCAAACTCTCGATTGTGTTAATTCCTACCTACCATGACTAAATCTCATATGAGAATACTTGCATAATTGAATCACTACCTAGCTCAGACAGCAGACTACCCCAACATGCGGTTCGTATCTAATTCTTGCTCACCCCCCCCCATATCTCAGTCCTCGATACTACACAGCACGACCATCCACCAACAGTTATCACTTCAGAAAGTCCTAAAGTTGATTTTTAATAAACTAAACATCAATCGGCGTGCTACTACCATTTCAATGCAAATATTCATAAACCCATATCTCCTAAATATGAAGGACTAAACTAAGAAGCTAGAAATTTAATAGCAACCAACAGTTTTAACTGTTGTTGTGATGACAATTGGCCAAGGATTATATGAGGCTTAGTTTATACTTGAGAACTCTTTACTAACTCATACATGTGTAATAAAGGCTACATAAACCAGCTTGACATCTAAAATTGATTTGAAAACATTCTTAACTACAAATCTATATACACCTAAAACCTGCCCTGGTGCTGGCAAGAAATTTTAGCTCAAAACTTTGAAATTTCACAAACTTACTTTCAAATGTTGTTTAAAACTTGAAAACTCTTAAAACCTAAACTATGTAAAAAGTTTGACAGGAAAATATTGACTATAGAGTTCAAACAAGCCTTAACCCAAACACTCTTTACCAGGAACTATCCAAACAATTTTTTTATCTAAAATCTATTTTAAAGCTTAAACTGCTAAAACTTTATAGCTACTCATTCTTATACTCACCTACTTAGAATGAAAAAGTGTTAATCATTCTTAGCTAATTGATCTTTATTATAGTTACTTTTTATTGATTATTATTATAATAAAAAGCTAATTGGACCGACTATTATGCTTAGACCACTAAGAGCCCAATAAGCTTAAGTATTTAGTTAAGTTACTCAAGTAGTATAAATACCTCCCCTTGCCTTGCAAGAGGGTAATGTCTCATTTGAATTTCACCCTCTTTTATTTTCTCTAATAGAACTTACTTTTTCCTTTTTCTCTTTACTTTTTCTCACTAGAACTCACCTATCGTATTTGTGTGATTTATGCTATATGTAGTGACCCACATTAGCCTTAGATTTGGTAAATACATGAAATTTGAAAACATATTATCAAACGATTTTCCAAACCATTTCATTAACTTTGTTTCATATAATAACTAAATTTCAAGATACCACAGCTAGGCAACAAAGCTAAAATCCAACATCTTGTACTGACAGGTAATACATAGCTATATTATTATCTTTTCATAGGCAAAACATCTATATTAATCTTTTTCATGTTCCCAGATTGTATAGGCTGTGTTAGATCACTTGGAGAACTAGTCATTTTCGAAGATCCCAATAAAAAGCAAACTGTGAAAACAAATATTGACATCAAAAATCTAGAGTAAGTAACTTTACATACCCAACAAGTTTTGGACAAATAAAAGATACGCCCTTCTCTATAAATCTGCTAAAATTATCACATGAATAGTGGAATATCCTTAAGTTCACGATGTGGGATGACATTGAACAAGACTTTGACAAGAGCTCGCTCGAAATGATAGAGACACTCGTCATTATTATTTTCAGTTCATGCTGAGTGTTGAGATTCAGAGGTACTCACTTAATACTTAAAGTAATCTAAGAACATTTTCTGCCATACATAAGTATACACTTATAACGTTAACCGTTAACCTTACAGACATACAGTTATCGGCCACACTAGCAACTCACTACTACTTCGATCCTGAAATCCCTGAATGTGAGCAGATGCGAGCTGAGTAAGTAATATAAACCAAAACTGAACTTTGCCTAAGAAATTTGCATCAAAAATTTATGCCGCCTAATATGGCTATTCACATATAAATATGAAACACATTCAAGCAAAACTACAACCTGAACCCGTCGCTTGAAAAAGATACAAAGAAAGAGAAGCTAAGGAAGAGATATTCCTTAGCATTGCTACCCCAACAAAACACAGATAGCTACAAGGTCAGCTCCCACTATAGTAAAAGGAATAATTCCTAAACTTCCATCCCAAGCTTTTTCCTACTTGACTCTTGATAACGCCTAAATTATACATGTTTTCGGTGGCGTTATTTGCATTTATTTTATCATTTCTCGTGAACTTTCGGTACTTAATCAAGTATAATTGCTATTATATGTTCTAGGTATGTGTCGTGGAAGAAAACGGAAGAATACACGAAGAATTGAAGCTTAAACGAAGAAATAACTCAAGTTAATGATCTTCTGACAGATGTTCACTGTTTTGGCCATAACTCGGTCATACGAACTCCGTTTTAGTTTGTTCAAGCGGCCACGCGAAGAGAATTCAATTATCTACAACCATGAAAAAGACCAAGTGCTGAAAGTGAGAAAAGTGCAACGGTTTTGGCCAAAGTACGGCGCACTTTTGAGTCTATGAGAAAATTAAAGGCAATTAAATGCTAAGTGCATTATCTCACGAAGTGCGGCGTACAAATAAGTTTGTGCCACACTTTGACCCCCGAATAGCCTATAAATACCCTCCTTGGCTCCATCATTTCACATATTCTCACACACAAATCCTAAGTTCGTTTAGAACACTTATAATAGGTGTTTTTGGTATTTTGGCTTGACAAACCAAGGATCCAAACACCCCTTTCTACGCCACCATCACCACCATCGAATACCACCACTCTCTACCACATTTTCCAAAGATCCACCATCACCCTCATACCTCTTCCATCCATTTCCAAAACCTAACAACCCATATACTTGGAGAATCAACCATAATTATTCAAGTACTCAATATAAAACCCATTGCCAAACACCCCTTTTTCGTCTACCATTGTTGTTGTCGCTGAATTCCCAGGAGATTGGTGATATATTCCGGTTGGTTACAGAAGTATAGGGTGTGTGCTTTTTATTGGAATCATTGGTTGATGTTGGTATTGGTTGTTTAGTCGAATATTTGGTTATTCGATCTTTTGTTCTCATACACTTCCGTTTACAAATCGTTGGTACATTCTTATTTATATTTATGATGAAATATTATGATTTTATCAATTATAATATGATTGTTATGAATATGAGCATGGAGTAATCCTTTTATGTTTGCTTGGGCAATATGTGATCTTTGACATGTAGTGTTTGGATATGAGTTTATTGAATTGGTAAAACATATTTTATATAAGAATATAGGCCAAAATGGTTCTTTTATATATGTGTTTGATCATTCCACTTAATATATTGGTTATAATAAATTATAAAGGCCAAAATAATTTATTGTTATTAATCGATATAATCACTTGTTATATTTAAAGGCCGAAAGGATTTATAACTTGTGATAACTCTATTTTCTAAACTTATAAACACTATTACAAACATATTATTGTGTTAGTGATCTTTGCCTAAACAAAGATACTTTAATTTCTTGCTTGAATCGTCTCTTCATTGCTTTCTTTACAATATTTTATATATGCAAGAGTTGGTTAACTTGATCCGTGACAATCTTATTAACCTTAGCATCTTAATTAAAAACTGTGAAAACTTCAATTCCTGTGGAACGACCTGGACTTACCTAAAGCTATACTATACACGAACGAGTATACTTCCCGAGTGTTGTGTTTTTAGTAAAAATTGATATTTCTAGTTATTATAAATTTAAAGCTTGAAAAACACACATCAAGTTTTTGGCTCCGTTGCCGGGGAATTGTTTAAGTTGTTATAGTTCGTTGCTTATTTCTGGTGCTATTCTGTTTCACAAAAAAATTTCAAACTTGTCGTACCGTTTTGTTGCAAACGGAACCCAAAAATTGTTTTTTCTTCAGGAAGTACGCCGCACATCCTATTTGTGCGCAGGTTTTCCTAAAAACCCAGGAAGTACGCCGTACTTTACCCAAGTTCGCCGCACTTTCTGCAAATTTTCACAAACAGAATCTTATTTCAAAAACCAAAACCCTCAATTTGCTAGTATTAGGTTCTATAATCATTTGGAATTGTATTTTATTTGATTATATGCCTTGTGTATTTGTAATTATCTAGTTTATCATAATATTCGAAAAAGAAAAAAAAACACAAAATTTCCAGAAAAGCCGACTTGTGTATCTGATTATATGCCTTGTGTATTTGTATTTATCTGATTATATGCCTTGTGTATTTGTAATTATCTACTTCAATTCCCGTGGAACGACCTGCACTTACCTAAAGCTATACTATACACGAACGAGTATACTTCCCGAGTGTTGTGTTTTTAGTTAAAATCGGTATTTCTAGTTATTATAAATTTAAAGCTTGGAAAACACACATCAACTCTTAGTCCAAAAATATTAAGGGGCATTTGGCATTGTCTCTTAGAGAATACTTAAGTTTGTTTACGGTTACAGGATGTTAGATTTACATGTGAAGGAACAATAACCCTTATGTCAACGGATATTTTAGATACATAGCATAATATTTTAGGTATGTAAATATATAATGTCAACATATATCATATATTGATATATGTGGTAACATTAAAAACTAACTTTAGTTCAACTAATATCATGACAAGATATTTGATGTAACCCTTATATACCGGAGTACTTAATGAATGTAATTAAAAAAGTACAAAGTTTTCAATGTATATGTATCTATTAGCTACAAAGTCTATGGATATATCAATGTCAAAGTTAAATAAGACAGAAAATAGCAATTTTCTTTATTCTTCAAAATCACATAGCGTCTTCACATATCAATCATAACGAAAATATGAAATGTTGTTTCAACGATAAAACATTATAACAAGTGCTTTTGGCTTCAAATTTAATTAGGCCCTGTGATTTTATACGTATGATTTATATTTGTCAAATAATGAACAATGTTACTTGAAAATACGAATTCGATGACCAAAACTTCATAGTTCTAAAAACAAAGCTTTCAAAATAATATAACCACACATTTGAAGTGTTATGGATATTTAAGGTTTTTTTTTCTTTTTTGAACGAATTCAAGGTCTTTATTGAAGATGTCTTTTATAACCTCTCGATATCTCGGGTCGGCTTTAATGATATCTCAAGGTACATACCAATATTTCTTGTTAAGTAGAGCACACTTTAGGTTATATTATCATACATTTAGGTTATGATATATTTCCAGGTTCTTTTAGGTTTAGGTTTAGGTTCTTTTTGTATTTTTGGGCGCATTGCAATTTCTTAAAGCTTTTTAATTCGCTAAATTTCTAATTGAATTTTTTCCCATAACAAATTGATTAATACACTCGATATTTATTCCATTTTGGTAGAGTTATCCAAACAGGTAACTAAGTTTTATTCAAATTATGCTAGATTTTTGCTACCTTTTCAATTAACAATATTGATTCCAACATATGTGGGTAATTTTAATTGTTATCAACTTATTTTATGCAATTGTGGTTTTTTTATATCAAACGGTTGTATACAAGTTTTGCAGGGGTTTGGTGGTTACTCGCATGGCCAATAAAACATTCACAACAGAAAATAAACACATAAAGGCCATGCAACAAAAACCCTAATTAGTTACTTATTCCTAAATTGTGATACAACCTAATCTAACACATATAAATGGTGTTTATAGAAAACTTACTTATTTCATGTAGTCGTGTAAGCTTCTTGATCAATCACCTTGGGCGAAATCTCCTCCTTCTTTTGGTTCGACCATTTTAGGGTTTCTTGAGAGGAAATATGAACTTGGATCGCGTCAGGTATCTACGTGTATTGTAGAGGTAGAACTAAGGCTTCGAACCTATATAATTTAGGCGAGCATGAAATGGGGTAAGCTAGTCGACTAACACAAGTCGACTTTGGTCAACTTGGAGAAGTCGACTAGCACAAGTCGACTTGACTCAAACAGTAATATTTAAACTCATTACGGGGGGGTGTAGATGGAGGCGCTGATGGAAGTCTTTTTCAGGAGCAATAACTGGGTAACATTCATTATCATCGGTTGGTACTTTCCCACAATCACCTGAGAATGAACTCAAGATCTCACAGCTCTTCTCTCAGAATTTTTTTCCATGCAATCCTTAATACACCCATCATTATACAAGACGAATCATCACGAATTGCTTGCATTCAAAGGTAGTCACAGATCACTTTCACCCAGGAACATCTCCTCTCGAAAAGCGATAGAAGGGACACGAATCATTATTACCTTTTAGGGGGAATTGAATCACAATATGAATCAAATGCTCTCATTTTCCAACTTTCATCCAAACTAGACCTCTGCATCTTCCTTTTCTAGGGATTAGATCAGAATAGACTATCGATTCCATATCCGGGCGCCCCATACTGCAAAACTCGTAACGATAATACGATAAGTTGCTTATCTATGAAACTATAAGGACCTTATCACACGATGTAAAGATCTGTAAGGACACAAACCTTCCCAGAGGACCATTGGTCATATACTTACCATATCCGTAAACACGCTGCTTTTCACGACCACCCACTTTTAATAACCTCTGGAGCCCATAGAGATGCCAATGGCAGACCCACAGTCTATCACATATTTCATTGGAATAAAATGTGAGACACATCTTTGAACTCCATAAAATATATCTTTTTAAGCCTTTTGAGTCTTGACGCTTTCCACTTGATCCATAGAGTCGTATTCAACCAAAAACCCAACGTCCCCAACATATCTAAGACCAACATATTCGAATCCCTCAGAAGACATATGTTTTAGAAGCTCGGAAATGACATTTTAAATCTTTAACTTTAGCATGGAATACTACGCTCCATACCATCCAAATCAATACATCGTGCTCAGATAGACATCACCGCTTCATTTACCGCTTCCTTATATACTGTTACAATTCCCGAACCCCACAGATTTGCTCCAGCATTATTGTACGTATTTGCCGACATGTCTGATTTGTTGCCTAGGATCGCTTTTTAGATACGAGTTAAAGACTGAAAACATTTTCGTTGATACTATCAGATTGAGTTCGAACTACACTAGGTTTGCGCCCCGAACGTTCACAGGTCTAATTATAAGTTCGACCATACTCGCCAATGGCAAATCAATGAAAACCACCCATCCATGTTCTTGATGGAGGAAACTAATGTGATACATTAACGTTTATAAAAGTACCAAAACCAAATTGATGGACATCCGATTTGGGGGTGGTTCTCTTTGCAGCTATGTAAACATCGACACCTCACCCCATTTGTTACAAATATCCTAATGATTTGTACCGACTGCATTTTCCATGGGATATTAGAAACAAAGGATTTGATGGAAAACGACTTAGTTCCTCAAGTAATTTAGGGATGAGATTTGTTTGGGCAATACCTTTGTTACGTTGCTCTTGAGACGATTTATTATCGGAGCATGATCGTTCCTTTTGCTTTCTCGAATAATTTATTAGACTCGGTGACCTGTGCCAATTGCCATCGTTATTTAATAACAGATATAGTCAAGATCCAAAAATAGGATTGAAAACGCCTATCATTTGTGAAGATGGGGATTAGGATCAAGATGATCTCAAATTAAAAAAACTCTCTGTACTATTACACATTTTTAATTCGTCTTTATCTGATTCTAACATATGTGGGTAATTTTAATTGTTATCAACTTATTTTATGCAATTGTGGTTTTTTTATATCAAACGGTTTTATACAAGTTTTGCAGGGGTTTGGTGGTTACTCGCATGGCCAATAAAACATTCACAACAGAAAATAAACACATAAAGGCCATGCAACAAAAACCCTAATTAGTTACTTATTCCTAAATTGTGATACAACATAATCTAACACATATAAATGGTGTTTATAGAAAACTTACTTGTTTCATGTAGTCGTGTAAGCTTCTTGATCAATCACCTTGGGCGAAATCTCCACCTTCTTTTGGTTCGACCATTTTAGGGTTTCTTGGGAGGAAATATGAACTTGGATCGCGTCAAGGTATCTACGTGTTATTGAGAGGTAGAAACTAAGGCTTCGAACCTATAACCTATATAATTTAGGCGAGCATGAAATGGGGTAAGCTAGTCGACTAACACAAGTCGACTTTGGTCAACTTGGAGAAATCGACTAGCACAAGTCGACTTTGGTCGACTTGGAGAAGTCGACTAAATGTAAACCTTTTTTGGGTCGACTGATCGTAGAAAGAAAGAGATGGGGAGAGGATTTTATGGTTATGTGTATGCTATGTGAATCCTTAAGAATGTCTTGGTATTTATAGGGTAACAAGAAACATTTTAAAGAGATGATTAGGATCCCTCTATAATTATCCCTAAGCACTTTTAGTTTGATAATAAATCAAACTCAACCCCTCCCTTTTCCCAAGGGGGGTCGGCCAAAACCAACAACCTTTTAGGGTTTATGGTTTTGCCTTTTAGTGCTTATATATTTATCCCGAAAAATATATAATCCTGCGATAATTACCGTTTTACTCCTCAATGAAAATACTAACGTATTTTCATTTCCCGTGACTTTCATTTCATTTTGTAACTCGTTTCTCATTTCCACTTTCTTGTTCTGTCTGCACCGGTGTGACCCTTCAGCATTTTTGTGAATGCCAGAGGTGAAAACACTGTTGAGTCTTTGCACATAATCCTTACAAGTTTAACTCAAATTGTGTTAGGAGATGCACACTCGTTATAATTAGATTGATACCGCCAAGATAAAATGCGTGGATAAGAGGCTGCGCTACTAGTTAGAGACTCAGCAGCACCCCAAACCCTAAACGGTTTTCAATAACTATTTTTAATGGTTTTACTCGCCAAGTCAAGCAGACGCTACTTTTTTCTTATTTTACTAACTAACACAATGATTTTTTTATACAGGATTTTTCAAGTAAATATTACGCCAAAAAAAAAATTAAGTACAAAGGATGTAGATGAACTCACATCTCAGCTCAAGTCCAGGCTAAACAAACGCACCAACTGTGCTTTTTAACCTAAGCTATAATAAGAATGACATGTCAAAGTAATACAATGATTTTGGTAAATAAACAAAAGTAACTAAGACTAAGAGTACTCCCACCCTATCGTTTGGTCGGTCTTCACACGACCCGACCAAACCCCCCATTACCTAGCATTGTGACCGACCAAACCCACATTGACCTTTTCATTTGTTTGGTCTGGGAGGAGACCAAGTGAATTGGGAAGAAACCAAACGATTTTGGGTGTTTGTGTGAGTTATTTTTTTGAAGTCTTATTTTTCTTATAAAAACCCTTTATTATTGTAATGTTTTATTTTAATTAATGAAATTTTATTTTTTTGTTAAAAAAGTGTCCGGTCACCTGTCTGGTCAGATTACAAGGGTTTGGTCATTGTTTGGTCTAAGAGAGAGAAAAATGAGATGGCGCTGAGGTGATGGTCACATTGTTTGATCGGATTACTCTTAGTCTAATTTTTAGCTTGGTGCTTACCGAACACAAATGGTATCATTTTCAAAACACACCATAAAAAACTGCCCACTTTTTTATTGAGTCTTGTGCATTATATTTCAATTGTCAATTTATCTTGTCTGATTAAAAATTTCGTAAACTCAAAGCAAATAAGATCAAAATATTTTAATCTAAAAATAATCACACTATTTGGATTGATATACAGTTATGAGTAATGATAAATAGACCTAAGAACTTGACCTATAAGTATAACTACCTCATTCATAATTTAACAAGTGTAATGTACTCATTTCTTTTTTTTTGAGTAAGGGTTTTCCTGATACAATATATACTCATTTCTCTCTCATTATATTCATCAATCTATTTTCAAAATCCAACAATCACATTTGTAGGTTTGTTTTTAGGTTTACCAATTAAACATAGTAATCATTTTTCTACAGTTATCCACGTTATAACCATTCACAAGCCACACAATTTCTACAAGATATGATAACCATCTGGGCTTTCTCAGTTGGTTACGAAGGGTATCTTTGGGTATGTGAGTTCCTCACCTACCTAGAGGCTGTGGGTCAGGGCCGTCCCGTGAATTTTGGAGGCCATGTGCGGTATTATGTCGGAGGCCCTTGTAATATGTGTAAGTGTGTAACAAAATCAGTAAACTTGACTAATTAAGCATGATAAATACTTTAACTAAATTTGATAGTGATTTATGTATTTTTTTTTTTGTTAATTGCCTAAAAATGTATTATACCTGTCACTTTTTGTCATTATATGTAGACAACTTTTTTTTTGCTATTATGTCGCTCAACTTTTGAATTCGTGCTATTGTGTGTATTCTGCGACTATTTCTGCATGTAAAATGATCATTTTACCCTTCGAAATTTGAAAAAAGTGAGGGTAAAATGGTCACAAAATACACACAATAGCACGAATGTAAAAGTTAAACGATACAATGGCAAAAAAAAAGTTGTCTACATATAATGACAAAAAGTGGCAAGTATAATACATTTTTAAGCAATTAACCATAAATAATAAAATAATATTTAATTATTTTATTTATTTAATAAATTCACTAAGAGACGATAAATATAATTTTTCTCAAAAATTTTCTAATGTGTTTATTATGAGTAATATAAATATAAAATATATTATTATTTAAAATAAAGTATTAATAAAAAATTATAAAAAAAAATATAAAAAAAAATAGAAAATTTAAAAAAAATAATTAAAAAAAATAAAAAAAAATTTCAAATTAATAAAATATAAAAATTAAAAAAAAAAAAATAAAAAAAAGTAAATAAAATAAAAAAATAAAATAAAATAAAATAAATAAAAAAAAAAAAATAAAATAAAAAAAAAATTAAAAAAAAAAATAAATAATATAAAAAATTAAAATATAATAATAAAAAAAAAAAAATAAAAAAAAATAAAAAAAAAAAAATGAACAAAAAAAAAAAAATAAATTATTAGAAAAAAAAATAAAAAAAAAAAATAAAAAAAAATTATAAAAAATAAAAAAATTATAATTTATAAAAAATAATAAATTTAAAAAAAAAGAATTAAAAAAAACAAAAAATTAAAAATAAAAAATTAATTAAAAAAAAAAAAAAAAAAAAAAAAAAAAAATAAAAAAATTAAAAAAAATAATTAAAAATTAAAACCAAAATAAAAAAAGAAAAATAACAAAAAATTGAAAAAAAAAAAAAAAAAAAACAAAAAATTAAAATAATAAAAAAAAATTAAAATAAAAAAATTAAAAATAAAATAAAAATAAAAAATAAAAAAAAATAAGATAAAAAAATAAAAATAAATAAAAAAAAAAATAAAATATTAAATAAATAAAAAAAAAAAAATAAATTTAATAAAATATAATAAAAAAAAAAATATATATTAAAAATAACTTAAAAAAAAAAAAAAAAAAAAAAATAAATAAAAATAAAAATATAAAAAAAAAAAAAAATTTTAAAAAAAAAAAAAAAAAAAAAAATTAAAAAAAAATAAAGATTAAAATAAAATATTAAAAAAAAACAAAAAATAAAAAAATTAAAAAAAAAATAATAAAAAAAAAATAAAAAATTTAAAATAATATTTAAAAAATATATATAAATAAATTAATAATTAAAAAAAAAATATAAAAATAAATAAATAAAATAATTTAAAAAAATTAAAAAAAATCAAAAATTAAAAAAAAAAAAAAAAATAATAAAATAAATAAATAAATTTAAATAAAATATAAAAAAAAATTAAAAAAAATAAAATTTAAAAAAATAAAAAAAATAAAATTAAAAAATGAAAATAAAAAAAAAAAAAAAATTTTAAAAAAAATTAATTAAAATAAAAAAGAAAGAAAAAAAAAAAAAAAAAAATAACTCCCCCCCCCCCCCCCCCCGAAAAAAATTAAAATAATTTTAAAATAAAAATTAAATTATAATTAAATTAAAAAAAAAAAAAAAGAAAAAAAAAATAAAAATAAAAAAACCCAATAATTAAAAAACAAAAAATATTAAAAAATAAAAAAAAAAAAAAACAATAAAAATAACTAAAAAAATATAAAAAAAAAAAAAAAAAAATATAAAATAAAAAGTATAAAAAAAAAAAAAAATAAATAAAAAAATTAATAAATAATAAAAAAAAATAATTTAAGAAAATAAAAATAAATAAAAAAAAAAAATTAATAAAAATAAAAAAATAACGGAAAAAAAAATAAAAAAAAATAAAAAATTTAAAAATTAAAAAAATAAAATAAAAAATAAAAATTTTAAACTAAAATAAAAAAAAAAAAAAAATTAAAAAACTAATAAACAAAAATTTAATAAAATAATAAAAAAAATAAAAAAAATTGAAAATAAAATAAAAAAAAATAAATTTAAAAAAAATAAAAAAAAAAAAATTAAATAAAAAATAAAAAAAAAAAAAAAAAATAAAAATAAAAAAGAATTTAAAAAAAAAAAATTTTAAAACAAAAATTATTAAAAACAATTTTGTTATTTAAATAAAATTAAAAATAAAAAAATTAAAAATAAAAAAAAAACTTAAAAAAAAATAAATCAAAAAAAAAATTATAAAAAATTAAAAAATTTAAAATAAAAAAAAAATTATAAAAAACAAAAAAAAATAAAAAAAATTAAAAAAAAAAAAAAATAAAATACATATCAGTTATTGTTGACGTTTCACTTTCGGTTTCACGTTAGGTAAAATTTCTATGACAAAGGATGAAGTCCCAGAATTCATGATTAAATTTCTCAAAATTATTCAAGTTCGTCTCAATGCGACAGTTAGAAATATCAGAACCGATAATGGCATAAAGTTTGTCAATCAAACCCTAAGAGCTTACTATGAAGATGTCAGGATTTCACATCAAACATATGTTGCTCGCTCTCCACAACTGAAAGGCATTGTCGAAAGACAGAACCAAACCTTAGTGGAAGCTTGCATGAACATGTTGATTTATTTCAAAGATTTTCATTATTTCTTTGGGCAAAGGCAGTTGCGACAACTTATTACACTCAAAACCGATGATTAATCCGTAAACGTCACAACAAAACACCATATAAACTTCTCCATAATAGAAAACCTGACTTATCTCATCTTCATGTATTTTGTGCATTATGTTACCCTACAAATGATAGTGAAGATCTTGGCAAGTTGAAACCTAAATAAGATGTTGGAATCTTTGTTGGTTATGCTCCCGCAAAGAAGGCTTACTAAATCTACAACAAGAGGACCCGTCTAATCATTGAAACTATTTATGTTGACTTTGATGAGCTGACAGCAATGGCTTATAAACAATTCAGTTCAGGACCTGAGCCTCAACTCTTGACTCCTGAAACACTCAGTTCAGGACTCGTACCAAATGCTCCTTCTCCAACACCATATGTCCCACCAACAAAGAAGGACTGGGAAATTTTGTTTCCACCAATGTTTGATGAGTACTTCAATCCTCCACCTAGTGTTGCTTTTCTAGTTCCTGTAGTCGTTGCTCCAGTTGCTGCTAATTTAACCGGTTCACCTTACTCAACTACAATTGATCAAGATGCACCATCTACAAGTACATCACAAACCCCTCAAGAAACATAACCTCTGGTTATTCCTTTCGGTGTTGAAGAAGAGTATATTGATATTAAAGTTGCACACTTAATAATGATCCCTTCTTTGGTGTTCCAATTCCAGAACTAAATTCTAAAGAATCTTCTTCAAGGGATGTTATTCCAACTAATGTGCACTCAGTCAATCAACCACCTGAACATCTCTGAAAATGGACCAAGGATCACCCACTAGATAATGTCATTGGAAGTCCTTTTCGACCTGTCTCTACACGACATCAACTATAAAACTGTAACACCACAAAACCGGTTTTTAAGTATTTATTTATGATAATGCCATATGAGGAGTTTGACTATGACTTTTATAAGTTTAAAGATGTTATATGATTGGCTAGTCAAACCCAGTTGTCATCAATAAGTCAATATATGTATGTAAAATAGAAGTAGAAAATATAATGTGTCACATTTATGAAAGAAATAGACTTAGTGGACTAGAGTTGTCAAGTGCTAACTGAGTTAAATAACTTAGTCTGGCCAAATATGGAAGAAAAAGGACTTGAGGGACTATGGTTGCCAAATAGGTATAGTGCTAACTACCATAGATATTTAGAAATATCTCTGGACTCTTCCACACATTTCATGTGTATTTGGTATGTGTCGACTCAGGAGAAAAGAAAAGGGAGGGAAAAAGATGAAGAATTGTTGATGATCAATTTGGTGCAAGATTAAGGTTCTAATTTAAAGGTTAAGCTTCAATGATAACACCAAGTAAGTAACTTAATTGTAAGTTAATTTAAAAATTAAGGGTTAGGGTTCATATACCAAATTGGGGGTTTTGGGTAATTATGTTTCTAAAGCAATAATTAAAGTGTTTATGATATTGGGTTAAGGCCAATTCATGATTCTAGTGAATTGATAAATGATTTGTTTCATCATATGATCAAAGTATGATCATATGATGTTAAGTAATGATAAAAGGTGTGTAATTGGGTTATATAAACCCTTATTATGTTTGTTTATGAAATAATGATTGGTGATGATTATGGCTTAGGAAGGCAAGATTTTGGAAGATAATGGTGATGAAATTAAGCTATGGAGTGAGGTAAGTAAACCAGTTATAATGTAAAACTATATTGATTTACATATGGTGTTATGTGGTAATGTAAGGAAAGTTTTGAAATGGCCTTGTTAGAAGCATTGACTTACAGTGGTTGTAAGGATAGTTTTGGCAATAATTAGCATTAAGATGTGGTTTAGCCTATTTGACCCATTTAAGGTATGTAATGAATTGTATGGTATGTTGATTGTGTTTAATGTATGATGTGATAATTTAATGAATGTAGTCTTTTGGACTAATGAAGGATGATAACGATGCTTATGTGATGAATGATGTATAATATCATATTATTGCCGTTTACTTACTAAGCGTAATGCTTATGGTTTAGTTGTTTAATGTTTTGTAGGTTTAAAGCAATGAAGGTAAGGCCTTGGTGAAAGTTAGGATTTAGGCACGGGTTGAAGGTTTTGATTATGCGTATGTATGTGATAGTAGATGCCGAGCTCAATCAACGTTGAACCCCCAAAGTGTCTTAATGGTTGGTAAATGTTAAATTCATGTGTCAATGTCTTTTATATTGGTTTTGTATGTGCAAGGATGGAAATGAGTCAATGGTAAATGTAAATGGGTCATTTAGACCACATATTTTGAAGAATATGATTTTGGGTCATTTAGACCACATATGATTATGATAATGTTGTATTATAACATAATAATGATTTCTGGAAGGTTTTATGAGTTTTCGGATCAAGACAGTCAAGTTAGGAAAAAGGGAACTTTCTGTAGTGGCATAATCTTTTGTTTACTCCATAACATATTGGGTGGAAAGAGTTTATGCCGTAACCCCTAGTGGAGGTTACACCCATAACTCAGATCATGATAAGCTTTTTGTCAATTTTGTTTTGGACGTAAAAACCAAAACGTAAAGAGTTAGAATGAGTTCTTTATATCGTTGTAAAGCTTATAGAGTCTACTTTATGATAACAGAACTTTCAAGGGTCTAAGTGAAAGGTATTTTAAATAGTATGTTAAGGATTGACACAAGGTCATTCCCGGTTAAGCGTTTCCATAAAAGTTTTTGTTTTCAGGACAAAATTTGAGTCTGGAAAGGGGCGTTTCAAAAATGAAGCAATGTTTTGTTACTTTGATGCTTTCCTTACTTTCGTTGAACCAAATAATTATAAAGAAGATTTGAAGGAATCCTGTTGGATCGAAGCGATGCAAGAAGAATTAAATAAGTTCAAATGACTTGAAGTTTAGGAGCTTGTACCTCGTCCGGATCGTGTCATGATAATCACTTTGAAGTGGATCTTCAAGGTTAAATTAGAGAACTAGGGAGGTGTTTTGAAAAACAAGGCTAGGTTGGTAGCATGGGATATCATCAAGAAGAGGGAATCAACTTTGAAGAATCTTTTGCATCGGTTAGACGACTAGAGGCTATAAGAATCTTTATTGAATATGCCGCTTACATGAACATGATCTTCTTTCAAATGGATGTCAAGACGGCGTTCTTAAACGGTATATTACATAAAGAGGTGTACGTCAGTATGTTAGACTTAGTTTTCATTAAAGTGATGGTCATTAATATTCCCGAACCTTGTATTAGTTTAGTCTATGTTTCTGGGAATTCTATAAGCTAATTGGGTCTAAGTTACAGGCTTAAAGCCCACTAGGAATCAAGCCCGGTCCATGGAAGCCTATGTAAGCCCATGGCCGGCCACTCTATGTACTATATAAAGCCCTCTCCAAGTGTAGAGAGGGTGTTGCTTCTTATTTTTCTCATAGTGAAGTCACCAATTTTCTCTCTTTATATTTCTCTCTCTAGTTCTTTCTCTCTCTAAGATTTTCTCTTATTTTATGTTTTAAGGTGATGAAATGATATCATGTAACATGTGGTATCAAGAGCCCAGGTTGGGTTTAGTGTCTTTGTTGTTGTGAGCTTATTTAAGATTATTGGATTCGGCTTATTGTGGCTTAAGTATTTTTTTTATTTTCATTCGGCTTATTGTTTTTAACTTTCATTTTTGTTCAAACTCAAATCTTTTTTGCGTAAAAAATGTTTGAATAGCACCAAAATCATTTTGGGCTTACTATTTAAACTTTTATTTTGGGCTTACTCTGTATACAACATAAGTTAGTGGCTTACTTTCAAACGTCATCGTGGCTTATTGTCTTTAACTGAACATGTAGATTTTTGTTTCATTTTTTTTTTCGTGTTTCTTTCTCTTCGTCATAGTTATTTTCCCTCTTATCTTTATGACAACAAGCTTCCATGTTTTTCTTCTAAAACCATTCCTAGCTTAAGAATTGTAATATTCTTGTAGCTTATTGGTGTTTACAACTTTTAAAAGCTTATTTTAAGCTTATTTTCAAGAAAAGGCCACGGTATTGGTTTCGTTTCTTTGCTTATTTTTCTAAAACACTATAAGCTTCCTTGTTTCACATCTTTTGTGGCTATTTGGTTGGATTATGTGTAGCTTATAGGTCGCGAGCTTATTCACGAGCTTATTAAAGCTTATTTTCTTGTTCTTCACGTGGCTTATTCTTGTGGGGTAAAGTAGCTTATTTGTTAATCTATTCCTTGGCTTATCTCGTGTGGTCCACGATTTAAAAAAACAAGGAGACCAAGATCTACGTTTTTATCAAGAAGGACAAAGAACTTTTTTGTTGGTTTTTGGTAACAAGACAAAAAGTACGTTGTACATTTTTGTTTTTTACGGAAGCGATTAAGACATTTTGGCTGAAGGCGAATTACTTTTGTTTGCAAGGCGAACATAGAAGTTTTTGGTAGAAGGCGAATTAAGTTTTTCTTGTGCAAGGCGAATAAAGCAACTAGAGGGGAATTAATATATTTATGAGGCGAATTAATCCATAATAAGAATGCAAATTATGCATTTTAATGAAGGCGAATTAATCTTTCAGTTGAAGGTGAATTAAACTCGTTTTGAGTCATTTCTGGCTTTTCGGTTTCGTGTTTCGGTTACTTATGGGTCTTCTAACCTATACCATTACGATCGCGGTCTTGCAACAATCTCGATGCTTAATTGGTTTTCATAGACAGATAACGTACAAGTCCAGCGAGAAAGGAAATAGAAGGGTGTGATTTTACGAAATTTAAAAATGAAGAAGATGACTATTATGGAGGGAAATTCGTTTTTACTATAATAAAATTGGACAACTACACATGTAGTACCTGAACTCGAGTACTTTTTCAAAGATAGTCCTTTTCTTGTTTATTAACCCTTTTAGTTGATTCTACATTACATCATTAGTCCTTTTTCAACCAAATTTCACTGTTAGTCATTTTAAGCTCATCAATCGTTAACAAAAGTTCAAGTACTTCGATTACAACAAACGATTTCATCACAACAAATTACATAATTAATTATTGTTTCACGGTTTATTCTTGATTTTGTAAAATCCCAAGAAAGTTTCAATTCTTTTCTCGGTTTAAATCAAAGACTTGTAAAATCTCATGAACGTTAATTGATTTCAATCGACAGCAACAATCACTTTACCTACTTAAGATGATTGCATATCATTTCACATCACTTTTGAAATGTCGACTCAACAGGACATTTATGCTGCTGTCTGAAAAACTGCCCTCTTATGCTTAACAAAGATAACTATGTTCCATGGTCCTCTCGTCTTCTCCGTTATGCTAAGAGTAGGCCTCATGGAAAGTTAATCTACAATTACATTATGAATGGTCCTTATGTCAGACGAATGATTCCTGAACCAGGTGATGCATATCGTGAAGTTCCTGTCAATGAAACCTTTCATGAGCAGACAGACAATGAACTCTTTGAGAAGGAGCTTAAGCAGGTTAAAGTTGATGATCAAGCCATTCAGACTATACTTCTCAGTCTTCCTAAAGACATCTACGTGTTCAGCAAATGATGAAAGGTTCTGACATTGGAATTCAAGAGAAGAAGGCTAAATTGTTTAATGAATGAGAAAGGTTTACTTCCACTGATGGGGAATCAATTGAGTCTAACTATTATCGTTTCTCAAAGTTGATGAATGATTTCAAGAGAAACAAACACTTTCCAGAAAAGATTGTCACTAATCTCAAGTTCCTAAACAATTTACAACCAGAATGGAGTCGACATGTTACCATTGTTCATCAAACAAAGGACTTGCATACAGCAGATTACACTCAGTTGTATGATTTCTTGAAGTACAATCAAAAGGAGGTGGATGATCTAAGAGCAAAACGACTTGCAAAAACACAAGATCCTTTAGCACTCATGGCAAATTCTAACAATCCATTCAATTATTCAGTGTTTAACCCAGATCTACCATCATCAAGTACCTACATACAACAACCACTACCCAACAACAACTATAACCCACAACCATCATTCAACCAGAACTACATGCAACAACCTATTTCAAATCCCAAAGACATTACAGACCCCACAACTGCAATGAACATGGCACTTGTTCTAATGGCCAAGGCATTTAAACTAAACTACTCAACACTAACCAACAACAAACGGAGAATTTCATCCAACCCTCAAAATAGGCAGATTGCTTAGCCGGGTATGAATTTGGGTCAAGATAATTAAATGCAGATGGTTGGAGGAAATGGGGGGGATTAGTTTAGATAGTATGCTGGGTAGAATGTAGGGAATCAGGTTGTTCAAAATGCAGTTCAGAATCCGGGTGTTCAGAATGTTGGAAATCAAAATGGGCTAATTGTTGTTTTCCTGTAATAGCCATCAGAATAGAATTGGTAATGTTAAAGCAGACACACGGGGCGAGGGTAAATGCAAATGGTAATAATGTAGATCAATAATGGCTACAAACTGCAGAGGATTGGGTCTTCATGCTATGAATTGCACAGTCAGACCAAGGAGAAAGGATGCAGCTTATCTCCAGACTCAGTTGCTGATTGCTTAAAAGGAAGAAGCAAGAATCCAACTGCAAGCTGAGGAGTTTAACTTGATGGCTGCTACAGCGGATCTGGATGAGATTGAGGATCAATGCAAACTGTCATTTTGATGCTAATCTGCAGCCAAGCATCGACATCGGGTAACTCAGACTGACAAAGCACCTATCTATGACTCAGACGATCGCTGAGTTACAAACTCCATGACAAGTGCTATAATGATGAGATATTTAATATGTTTACTCAAGAGGAGCAGTATACTGAGCTACTCGAGCCCATTCCTGAACCACACCAAGTACCACAGAATGATATCAATGTCGTTTTTGAGGTTTCTAGAGTGGAACAAGGTGGGGAACAGAGAAACAACATCCTGTAAAAGGTTGAGGAAACACGTTTTTTATATGATTCATTCTATATAATTTAGCTACTGAAGTTAAGAAATCCAAACTCCGGACAACGAAAGCTGAGAAAACTAATGCAAATTACCACTGAGCTTGCTAGATATAAAAATCAAGAAAGGTGTTTTGAAATTAATCAAGAAAAATATGACAAACTTGAAAGGTGTTATCAACACTCTGTTTATCAAGAACAATGACTTTCTAAAAAGGTAAATGCACTTCATTTAAGTTCAGGTAAACAAATAACGACTTTGAATGAGGAAATTTCAAATTTAAGTAAACAGCTTTCAAAGGAAAAATCAACCGTTTCTTCTCTTCAAGAAGAAAAGAAAAGGTTGAAGTCTGATTTCAAAATGCGCGAAGACGAGCTTCTTGATAAACAAATTGATCTTAAGAATAAGATAAAGGAATTAGATAATATTTTGGTTAAAACGGGTCAATCGATTCAAACGATGCACATGCTTTCACCTAAGCCAGACTCGTTTTACCACTCCGAACATAAAATGGCTTTGGGTTATCAAAATCCATGTTATCTTAAGCAAGCTCAGCAAAAACAACAGAGTTTGTTGATTGCAATTGCTTTCTATATATATATATATATATATATATATATATATAATACATATATAAATAAATCACAAATATCAATAATAGTAAGAGAAGTATTCCGTGAGGCTTTTAAAAGGAAATTTTACTTTTGACCAAAGCAAAACCCTAAAAACCTTCCCGGGTCGTGTCTCGACGAGGTGCGAATTTTGAAAATCGAGGTAACGTTTGTGGAACAATGCTTGAATATTACAAATTGGATTTGGTTATCTATTTCTACTAATAATATGCTAAAACAAGTAAATGTACGCTAAAAACGAAGGCAATTAAATCTAGAACACTAAAAATGATAACGGGAATCAAAACCCGTTCTTTAAAAAACTAAATTCTAAAATTTTAACCCTACAAATGAAAATATAATTTTTATAAATCCTAAATGATAAAAGAAAATTTTTAAAAAAATATATTTTTTTGACTTTTATTTAATTTTTTATGAATTAAAAACAGATTTAATCTAAAAAATTAATAAAAAATGCTAAACTAATTTGGAAAATTCTAAAAAATTTGTGAAAAATACTTTGCACTAAGCTAAATCTAAGAAAAATAAGCTGGGTTCAACAGCTTATTGAAATAAGCTCGAAATAAGCAGAAAAGGGCTTATAACTAAAAAGGAGAAAACGTGTATAAAAGAAAAGTGTTGTGAGGTTATAACGCAAAAGACCCAAGGGCAGGATGGTTGTGTGTTGTGGTGTGTAAAGCGTTGGTTGAGTGAGGGAGAGGTCTCAGGTTCGAGCCTTGCTCACCTTGACTTCTTCTACACTCCCAATGTTTTTGTTTTTGAAAAAACTTTATAACTTAAAAATAAGCAAATTTATCCAAATGACTTTTTATATAAACTTATAAATAAGCTGGAATAAGCACTTAAAAAGTGACAGACTTGGCTTATGTAAGACTAAGACTTTTCTCAAGACTGTTTGTTCTTTTTAACACTTAATAAGCTAAGGAAATGATAATGAGCTTATGACAGCTTATACCCTAAACCTAATAAGCAAAATAGACAAGGAATAAGCAATTAAAATAAGCTAAAAGGCACTGAAAATCATAAAGACAGATTCACTTAAAAAGTGTTAAACCTTAAACTACTTTTACCTATAAGCTTTAATAAGCTCAACCCTAAACCAAATAAGCTACAAATGCCTCTATCCTAACCTAATAAGCAAATAGAAACTCAATTTAAGCAAAACTAACAGCTGAAAAGCTCATATAAGCTAATAAGCTATTTGGCCAAAACTGTTAACCAAACAGCCTATAGAGGCACTTTTAAGCTAAGAATTAAGCTAGTTAAGCTATCCTTATGGCTTAATGACCAAAAGGACAATCAAGCTTATACATTAAGCTACAAGAATTAGTAAAGAAAAAGCAGTTTGAAATTTAAATAAGCTATGAAAAAGGGTAAAGAAAATGGCTGCTTACACTAAAATCCTATTTTTTTTGGTTTTCTGTTTGTAAAAGACAAATTGGCTTTTGCAGCCCTAAAAATATGCTAGATAATAAGCTATAATCCTTAAACTAAGCTCAAACTTATAAAATCTATACTATAAATTACTTGTGCAAGGAATTTAAAGGCTTAAAACAAACTTATGCTAACCTAAAAATGAGATTGAAAATGGCTAAAAACTAACCCATAACTTGAAAACCGTAACTGTTTTGACCCATTACTCTAAAAACAATGAAACATTATATATAACTCTAAGACCAGATATGGAACATGAAATATGATGTATTTTGAGTTTAGAAAACACAACTTAAGTCTTTGAATCTTAAGATCAATCCTAAAACAGTATTAGAACCAAATAACTCCACAGATTGTACATATGCTTAGAAAATCATGAAAACAAACTAGAACTAAAATCAAACTTAGCTAAACAAGATCAAATACTGATTTAAGAGTGATCTAAACTAAATTTTAAGAACATAAGTGACACAAACAACTTTTTGCACTAAAACTGATGGTTAATCCAAACACTCCTTAAGAATATGAAAACTCAATTTTAAGCTAAAACATATTAAGACATGCGTCAAACTAAATCAAATAAGCATAGTAAAGACATAATAAGCATTTAGAAAGCAGAATAAACATAAAATAAGCAGTTAATAAGCAAATGCATAAAATAACTTGAAAATATAAATTTAGAACTTACAAAGGCCCAAGGCTTTTGTCAAGAACTTAAACACCCCAAACTCTTTTAAAACCACCCTATAGCTTATCCACATAAGCACTAACCCATGGCCATCCACAATTTACCATGCTCCAGATTTTCTTGAACAAACTGATTTTTGGTAATTTTTGATAAAATGACTTAAACTCTTTGAACTTTGGAAAAGTTTAAGGAGTTTAAGTTAGACAGCTTATAAGAAGTAAATAAGAGCTTATATGAGCTTAATAGCACTTTGAATCAACAATGGAATAATAACATGTAAAAACAGAATTTTAAGAACTTTTAAACCTCAAATTTCATTAACTTTTTAAAACATTACAAGACTTGGAAATTTAAATTGTAATAAGTAAAAACTTTAAGTAAAATAAGCTGAATATTAAAAAACTAGATGCCTTATCAATGGCTATAAGGGTCCTATTTATACTAAAATACTTCAAGTCTTGCCCTTTTAGTTGTGCTAGTTATGTGAGTGAGATAGCAGGTGTGCTAGTTGTGTGAGTGAAGTCCAAAATCATCTCAGCCATCTATCTTGTGTGCTCTCCAAGTTCTTTGATCTCAACCCTTTATTTATTTTTTATTTTTTTGTCTTCTTCCATGGACGAATAAGGTCTCTTTGGATCGCCAAGGTGGATTTTAGGGTGTTATGGAGTGGGGTTAAGGTGGGGTTGATATGAGAGTAATGTTTTTGTTTTGTGTTTTGCAGGGGCCAGAGGTTGAAGACACAAATATGGTAATTTGGCGCCAAGAGTGGTCTTCTGTTTTGGTGATAACAGGGTTAAAGGTTTGTAGTTTTGAAAGATTTAGCCTCTCAACTTGTATGGTGGTATCTCATGGATGGTCCTTTCAGGACTGAGGACTTGCACTGTTAGTCCTTGAAGGACTAACATTGATAACAACCTATGTATAAATTGGTGATGGGTTGTTATGTTTGTATATTTGGGCCAGATTTTTGGTTTTGGGCCCTAAATGGTTTATTAACCATTTTAGTCTTCTTTTGACTTTGACTTTGCGGGGTGGACTTTTTGGTTGACTTTGACTTTGACTTTTTGACTTTTCATGCTCTTTCTATTCTCGTGCTCGGTTTTGTCCGTTTTGACTTGATTTTTGTCTTTT
Organism: Tanacetum coccineum; assembly: GCA_026074375.1. Taxonomy (NCBI): domain Eukaryota; kingdom Viridiplantae; phylum Streptophyta; class Magnoliopsida; order Asterales; family Asteraceae; genus Tanacetum; species Tanacetum coccineum. The sequence goes on along the minus strand of BQNB010013355.1, from coordinate 12,647 downwards.
AGTGAATATCCGTTACCTGCACAATCATAAATCACAAAACACACAAATACAATGTATTTTTGGTATATTTTGGTCATTTTAGGCATGTTTTTATAGGCAAAAGATATGTGTAATTAAGCACATACCAAAATCCCCCATACTAAAATATTACCGTGTCCTCACGCAATGCCATAAGTAAACACTTAAGAAAACCAAGAATCTCAATCCCCCTCGACTAATTACCTCGAAAAGTAGCTAAATGTTCGTCGAGGGAAATTAAAGAATCAATAGTTTTGAAAAATCCTTGTTTTTACCATTTTAAATATAAACACTTATTCACACACATATTTTTTTATTTTTCCCTTTTTCTCATTTTTTTATACTTTTTAATTCAAGCAACTAACTAACATGTTTGACTTTCGTTATTTTTATAACTTTAGGGTCACATAACAAGATGCATTTCAATCCTAAAATGCCCAAAAAGGATAAATTCATCGTTCTCGACTTTTCACTCGTCCAAAACCAAGCTCAAAAACAAAAATCACCGTTAAATATAAGCTAAGATTCTAACACTACTCATACTTGTACCTTGTAAACTTTTCACTCCCGACAATTATTTCATATTATGTTAGTGTGCTTATTTCGAATTTCAACCATGGATCAACCTTTTTAAGAAAATTGCAATATTTCTATTGCTTTACGTTCCACCTAAGAATTATGATTTTGAAGGCGAGATCATTCCATGTAGCGACTTTCTTCTCGGCACATCTCAGCCGAGACCGGCTTAGGTGATCAGGCTTTTGACACCTCACAGAGAATAGTATCGGAACTCACGGACCTTTGGTTTCAAAAATTCTTAGGCTTCCCGTTAATAAAACAATTCATTTAGAAAAACCATAATCTTAAAACGAATTAGTCTTAGTTCAAAAGCATATTTGAATTTAAGAAAAAGAGATTTTCCTTATATTTATTAAATCACATATATCACACTTATCATAATTATACTTTTAACAAAGGAAACCCTTGACCTTTTAGAAGGCTGCAACATCGGTTGTGAGCCGGCAAGATGCAACAAACTTTTATCAGTCTCGGATTATTATTCTCACTATGGGCCTTTTTTAGAAGGCTGCAACATCGGTTGTGAGCCGGCAAGATGCAGCAAACTTTTATCAGCCCACAGTTTATAATTATTACTCATTTTCATTTTTTTTAACACTTTATATTACCATGATATAGAGAAAATTTCTTTTTAGAAAATTTAAGTATAAATTTGAACTAAGACTAAAATTATTGATATCGACCATACTTCAAAAATCGTTGATATAAGTTTAATTTTCGAAGAGAGCACGTATTATTAGTCCGGTTAGAAGCTTATGGGAGAGAAAAGCCACAAACTACACTTATGAGCTCTTAAGATTTCCAACTAATCCTTGTTTAGCATCTAACTCATAATTAACTCTATCATTTCTCGTTCTTCGCAAATTTAAAATCTTTAATAAAAAGATCCGCGAATGCTTAGTCTAAAAGTTAAGGGACAAGCTAGAGCTCAACACGCTCGATCGAGTCAAAATTTATTCTTATTCTACCCAGCAGGAAAGTCAACATTGTGATAAAACACTTATTTTATTTTTGAAAATTTTTAAATTTTTTCATTTTTTTGGTATTTTGGTGGTAAAAACGGGATTACGTGAAAACAACGACTGCAGGCACAATCAAATCGATAGATCCCCCCATACTAGAATTGAACATTGTCCTCAATGTTTTAAGAAGGGTCTCTACGTAAATCTAAAGCCGTTTATTAAGTGTGCTCAAAGATAAACGTTAGTCGATAAGATTTAGGATATTGGATTCCCATAATCATGCTAAGGATTGAAGCTCGAGTGAACGAAGGACAAAACCACGAGCACGAGAGGCTTCATAATCCGGGGCAATCCTGGACAAACATCACAAACCACAAAACACGAGAAAGGAAGAGGCGAGCCTCCTCACAACACACTTATTCATTACTATTATTATAAATATATTAGGATAAGCATGGGTTGCCACCCACAAAGCGCTTATTTTTGTTAACCGAGTCTTGAGCCTGACTCGATCCCCCATACTTGAGCTGGTCAAGGAGGATAGAAATGGATAAACGGGACATCCAAGATAGGAATGTTCCCTTCATAAATCATCATCGGGCTTTCAGAAAAATCAGAAATGAGCTGGAAAGCTTTAAAGCCCCGATGAGATAAGAGATGAGGAGAAAGGGTGGGTTGGGTGGTTAAAATTCTAGGCTTAAAAACATAATGTTTAGCAATATCACCCACCACTTTGGCATTTAAAAGTCCCGTATCGGGCTCAATTTCATCATCATCCGGTGGTTTTGCAGGAGGACGAGGGGATGATGGACTTCTCTTTGTAGATCAAAGAGTTCTCATAGGCTTGATCACGAAGTTCATTTAGTTCATTGAGTTGAACTTTCTGGTGATCGTTCGCGGTCCCCTCGAAGTCAAAGTTTGCATGCTTAAGGCCCTATAGGCTTTTGTGCTCGAGCTCGATCGTAGAAGACATGCCTTCAATACACGAGCTTGGTAAGGAGTACACCCGATGGTGATTTTTGAAAGCGACGGAGAAGCCCAAAGTATGTCATCTAATTTATCCGACCAAGAGGCACGGTTCTCGCCTACGGTCCTTTTAATAATTCGTTTCAAGCCACGATTGGATACCTCAACTTGCCCACTTGTTTGTGGGTGATAACAGTGGAGACGGTTAGTTAAGCTCCAATATTTAAGCATGACCTATTCCAACTTCATTGAAACAATGGGATGCCTCGATCACTTATGATAGCTACAGGGGTACCGAATCGGCGAAAAGAGATTTAAGAAATTTGCAAACAACTCGGGCGTCATTGGTGAGGAGCGCTTTCGCTTTAACCTATTTTGACAAGTAATCGACGACCACGAGTATGTACTTGTTCCCTCGTAAAGACGAGAACGGCCCCAGAAAAATGATGCCGGCGTGCCACACGCAAAGAATTCGCAAACTTGGAATGGAATTTTGAGGCATTTTATCACGTGTGAAAATTTTCCATTGACGTTTGACAAGGATCACAAACTCGGGTGACCAGTCCATGGGCCATCTATCGGTAAAAAGTAGGTGGCCACTTAAAAATCTTGAGTCAAAAACCTTTTTGGCGGTGTAGTTGGCACCATAATGTCCCCTGGTGGGTCTACTATGGCAAGCTTTGAGAATGTCAATAGCTTCTTGGCCCGCAACACACCGCCGGATCACTTGATTCGTACATATTTTGAACAAATAGGGGTCGTCCCAAAAGTAGTGTTTAACATCCTTGAAAAACTTGTTCTTTTGTTGGGACGACGTCCCTTTAACAATGAAATTCCCCGCGTGGTAATTTGCAAAATCGGCAAACCACGGGGTACTTGAGTCACCACGAAAAGTCACCATATTAAGTGTCTCGAGAGGAAATGTTTCATTTATCTCCTTTGGGGGTCGAGCACATTTTGATAAGGATTTTCTAATCGGGTAACGGATGATCGGCAGCAAGATTCTCGCTCCTTTTGTGCAATACTTTAGAATTTGAATGAACTCTTAAGGAGGAGAAACCACCGGAGTCATTCTCGCTCGCCTTGGAATCTTTTTTAGCAAATAGATATTTGAGGGCGGAGTGATCCGTATACACAATGCTTTTGTTCAAGATGAGGTAAGACCGGAATTTTTCGAAGGCATACACCACGGCTAACATTTCTTTCTCCGTCGTGGTGTAATGCGATTCCACTCCACCTCGCTCATTGTTTTACTAGCATAGTGTATAGGCCTAAAGTGTTTTCAGTGACGTTTCCCCAAGACGTGACCTATGGCAAAGTCGCTTGCATCGCACATAAGCTCAAAGGGTAAGTCCCAATCGGGGGCAATCAAGATTGGAGCTTCGGTAAGTTTTTTCTTTAACGTTTCAAAAGCTTGAATACATTCATCGGAGAAGATGAACAGAGTATTTTTCTCAAGAAGATGAGTCATCGGTCGGGAAATTTTAGAAAAATCCTTAATGAACCGTCGGTAGAAACCGGCATGACCGAGAAAACTCCGAACACCCTTGACGGTGGTGGGATGAGGTAACTTAGCAATCACATCGACTTTGGCTTTATCGACCTCAATCCTATTTTTGGAAATCTTATGGCCAAGGACAATACCTTCCTTAACCATAAAATGACTCTTTTCCCAATTTAGACAAAGATTGGTGTCTTCGCACCTTTTGAGCATCTTGTCCACACGAGAGAGGCAATTTCCGAATGAATTCCCAAGACCGAAAAGTCATCCATGAAGACTTCTATCATTTTTCGATCACACATGAAAGTAAAGCCATCAACACTTTGGAGACGTGCCACGTGCTTGCATAAGCCGAAGGCATAGCGACGGTTAAGGCGAACGTTCCATAAAGGATTACGTGTATGTGGTCTTTTTCTTTCTTGATCATGAGGGTCTGATGGGAATTTAAAGTAACCGAGAAACCATCGAGAAAAACAATAGTATATCGTTCCTCCACGCTAATCTCACGAGCATTGGTCCATACAAATGGTAGTGTAAAGGTTTCTTAACCGGGTGGCTTCATTTAACTTTCGGTAGTCAATGCATACACGCCATCCTGTAACCAATCGAGTAGGAATTAACTCGTTTTTCAACAACGGTAAAGCCACCTTTTTTCGGTACTCAATGTACGGGGCTCACCCAAGGACTATCCGAGATCAGTAAATTAATCCGGCACCAAAGTTTTCAACCTCCTTTTTAATGACATCGTGGATTTTCGGATTCACCCATCTTTGATGTTGGACCGCCGGTTTGTAGTCCTCTTCCATAAGAAATCTTGTGAGTATAAAATTCCGGGTTAATATACCCTTAAATGGAATGACCCGGAATTTCCAAGCGATGCTTACTCTTTGTGTGACTTCAAAACCTTTATGAGAGCGGCTTTTTCCTCGACACTCAAGTCTTTAGCAATTATGACGGGAAACTTGTTGTCACCTTCTAAAAATGCTCTACTCAAGGATGAGGAGGTAAGTCCTTAAGTTCGACCTCGGGAGGTTCATCAATTGAAGATTTATCATTTTTAGCTTCACAAACTTTAAGTTCTTTTCGAATTTCAGGCAAATAATTTCCTTGAGTGGGAGGGGGTAGTGATGGATCATCATTGAGAAATGCTTCAAGAAGAAGAATGTCCCCCTCCGGGTCATAATAAGAGTGATCAACTTTCGGTTGAAGTTTGGAATAACTTCACGAGCCGAGGAAAGTGTCGACTTCCTCGAGAAAGAAAAATCACTATCCCATCCCCGAAGGAGTAGGTCGGAGAAGAGGTAGAAACGATCGGGTCATAATAAGGAGTAGGATTGCCACTCGCGATCACATCGGAGAAACCGAGAACTTCTTGAGAATACTCCTCACAAGCCATTTCAATGGCTTCGATTCGGTTAACCGAATTATCATCATAATTAAAGGAGTATCTCGAAGTTTGATCAAGATTGAATGTTACGGCTTCTTTTCCAACATGAAGAGTTAATTCTCCTTCGTAAACATCAATCAAAGCACGTTCGGTTTTTAAGAAGTATCTCCCAAGAATTAGGGGAACTCGGGGATCAGCATCAAAGTCTACGACTACAAAGTCGGCTGGGAATTGGAACTTTCCTACTCTTACGGAGACATCTTCGGCGATACCGATCAGTTGGGAGATCAAACGGTCTGCAAGTTCAAGAGTCATGCAAGTAGGAGTGAGTTCCGGAAGAGAAAGTTTTTTCCACACGGATAATGGCATGAGATTTATGCTAGCTCCAAGAGTCAGCCAAGGCTAATGCACTTCATCATTCCGAGAAAATCAACAAGGTATGAAAATTTTTCTTGGGGGTCCTCTAATTTTTCGGTAACTCTTTTTAAGGAGAACCGCACGAGGCAATGGCGCATTCACCGGAGTTTCTAGCCAATTCAAAAAACCCATTTTTTTTTTTTCTTTGTTACTAATTAAACTCTTAAATGTCGAGGCAAATTTAGGCATGAGAATTAAAGCATCCGCGAAGCTAATATCGAAATGCAAATCTTGAAAGATTTGGTAAAATTTCTCAATTTGATTGTTAGCTTTTTCGCGGATCTTTTGGTCATTAAGTCTAGACGGATATGGAATTTATGGTTTCGGGTTAGGCTTCGGAGCACTAACGGGAGCAACAACGGGATCAAAATTTGGTACTTGGGGTTGAACTTGGACAACCGTTAGGTTTGGACGCACTTTGGCACTTCCGTTAATTAGTAGGTGAGTCACCTTGTCCTTATCACCCGGTTTTCACGTTCCACTTACTTTTAGGAAGGAGTGAAGAATAAGTTATAGGAAATTGTAGAGTCCCTTAATAAGAAAATCGCCACTTCTGGTAGTGATGTGCTTTCAAGTCACATTCGGGTTAGTAACGGGTGTTTGTTAGGAAGAGAACCCAGCCCGAAGTAGAGGCGATATTAGGAATTCACACGAACCTTTGGTAAGCATGTCCCGTTAAAATTTGGTCATTTGATTTTGCAAGTTTTGATTTTGATTTTGCATATTTCTCATAACCGCATCATTAGCTTTGATGTAGTTTTGAAAATCCTCCTTCGACACACCTTGTGTTTGAGGAGCCGAAGCTTGGTAAGCCGAAAGTTGATTAATCAGGGGTCGATAAATTGGAGCTTAATTAACCGGGGGTTGGTAGATTGGTCCTTGGTTGTAATTATTCCCCCGATTTTGATTGTAACGGTTTTGATTATTTCCTTGGTTTTGTTGAACGGGAGGAAAACCGGGAGGTCAAATTTGATTTGCAATCGGGGGTCGGTAAACGGTACTTCCTTAATTGAAATTAGTCATGGCGGCTTGAGAGACGTATTCTTGAATATTGTCACGATAAACGTTGCCATCGGTGGTGGGACAATTTCGGTAAGAATGAGCACCACCGCAAGTTACACAATTTTCCCCTTACCGTTTTACGGTACGGGGGCTTGGTATTGTTTTTCTCTATCGAGAAGTAAAGCTTTCAACCATATCTTTAAGTTCAGCCATACATCGGGTGAAATACCCGGGGGTAGAATGCACTTACTCACTTTGGCAAACAACCGTTTTAGGTTACGTAATTACAGAATCTTTGGATTTCTCTCAATGATTCTTAGGCAATCTCGAGGCATTATATCCAAAAAATACCACCTCGCTGCAAAAGAATTTAAACGGAATCTTAATCATTAGATTCAAACATTGAGAAAAGTATCGAGTTGATGGAATCCGAGAAAATCCATTGATGTGGACCATGCCCGAAAACGATTCATTGCATCGGTCAATTGCCTAATAAAACGTTTTCAGCATCAAATCGATGTTGAAATCTCGTGATTTCATTCGAATGTTTGATGTTTTAGAAGGAGGGAAGAATATTGTTAGAATTTTGAAACAAATCATCCTGAGTCAAGAATCGAAGAGGAGTGTTCTTTTTCGAAAGCCAAATTCCGGAGCGGCTCCCTTGAGGAAAAGGTAAAAGCATAAGCTTAACCGAAACTGACTCGGACGTTCGTGGAACTTCATCGTAGAAGTGATCTTGTTTGAAATATCTAAATGTTATCCGTGAGGGACTTCTTTGTCATGTCAAAAAATTGAAATAATTTTAAACAAGAGTAAGAAACCATGCTTAAGCATAAAGTTGTCCGCTGGTGATCTCGGAGACCACCTGGCAATCCTCGTACCCTCGGTTGTAGTGCTTCGAGCCAGTTGCGCCATAGTACGGATTATCAGACCAATCGTCAAACTACGGAGAGGACTTGATTATCAATTTTTCCACAAGAATACAATGGTTAAAACAAAAGTCGGTGGACTGTTGTTGTTATGACGTTAAAATTACGGGATTGATAACGAGTGCGCATGCACTAAAATATAAAAAGTAAAATTTATACTAAATTTTTTTTTGGTGTTTCAAACAATGTATTCACAATTTATTTTAATAACGGACAATGAGATAAGACACTTAAACCTAATAATCAACAAGCTTCTCGGTAACTCTTTAAAGAGAAAAATGCACACAAAGGAGCGAAGGAGTAGGAAAGCGCGAAGCTATTAAAAACCTTTCTCCTTTAGGGTCGTAGTTTTCCATCGGAATAACCCGCCTTATACCCCTCTTAGAGTTTGTTTAACTTTCAAAGTTAAAACGTTACGCACGCAAGTGACAACATCAAAGGTAAGTTTTAAATCTTGTTCGGAGAACTTATTAATTATAATGTTTCCAAAAGAGAACATTATATTTGATATATAATTTTTTTTTTCATTTAGACAATTTTTTTTAATAATTTTATTTGATTTTTATTTTTTTTTATCGTATATATATAACTAATAAGAAGAAAAATCCTTTTGTATTTTTTTTATGATGAGAAAAAAAAGCCAAAATATACTTCACGCTCGTAAGGATCTACAAACACTAATTGTCAAACGCAACCACAATCTATACAAATCCTTCCCCGGCAACGTCGCCCAAAATTTGATTAATATAGTATATATATATAAATATTATATATATATATAGTATATATATATATATATATATAATATATATCATATATAATATATATATATATATGTAATAAATAACTAGCAAATACCAACAAGTCAACCTTTTACCAAGCAACAATTCAAGAATCCACAAAGAAAATAAATATATTAATACTAAAGTATGGGGTTTTGTATGGGATGGTGTTGTAGTTTGGGGGGTGTGGGAATTCACGGGTCGTTTATCCCTCAACGAGGAATGCAATGGAAAGTCGAAAGACGGTTTGACGTTTGATGCTTGAATGGAACAAAGATTTAGATGGGATTTCTAAATCTACAAGAAAATTAAGGCAATTTAAACTAAAAACAATTAAAGCAACACAAATTTTAAACTAAAAACGCAAACGGGAATCCTAAAAACACGTCTAAATATCAACTAAGTCAAAATTAAACCCTAAAAATGTAAACTTAGTTTCTAAACCTTTAAAATGACAAAAGAAAATTTTCTAAAAAGGAATTATATTTTTTTGACTTTTTAATAATTTTTTATGAATTAAAAACTATTTAATCTATTTAAAATTCTAGAAAATAACAAATTAACACCTAAAAATTCCAAAAAATGATTTTCTACTTTTGGAAAGTCTAAAATGTGATAAAAACTCAGAAAATATTTTTCACTACTTTTTATATTTAAAAACTATTTCCTAAAATTAATAAAAAGCTAAAAATGAAATTTAAAATCTAAAAAAGATAAAAATGTTTTTAAAGTTTGTAAACCTTAAAATATTAAATCTAAAACTAAAAACTATTTTTTTGTATTTTTCTGAATTAATTTAATATTTTTAAATGATGTTCTAAAATTTTAATGATTTTCTACTTTGGAAATGTCTAAAATGTGATAAAAACTCAGAAAAAATTTTTTCACTACTTTTTATATTTAAAAACTATTTCCTAAAATTAATTGAAAAGCTAAAAATTGTGAAATTTAAAATCTAAAAAATAAAAATGTTTTTAAAGTGTGTAAACCTTGAAAATATTAAATCTAGAAACTAAAAACTAGTATTTTGGTATTTTTCTTAATTAATTTAATATATTTAAATTGATTTTCTCTAAAATTTAAATCTACGAAAATAAATAAAAATAAACAAATTTAAGTTTTGGAAAAAATCTAAAAAATTACAGGAAAGTCTTAAATGATGTAAAGTTCCTAGGAAAAATAAGTTGGTTAAGCCAGCTTATCAAATAAGCTAAGAATAAGCCCTAATAAGCTACGGAGTATAATTATGAAAAAGGACTCAAAAGTGTATAAATAAATAGCTTATGCAAAACAAAACGGAAAAGACCCAAGGGCGCTTGTGTAGTAGAGGTGTGTGTTAAAAAAACGTTTGGTGAGTAGGGGTTGAGGTCCCGGGTTCGAGTCTTGCTCACCTGGGACTTCCCCCAACTCCCAAATGTTTTTTAAATGCCATTTTTTACAACTTTTTAGAGGACTTAAAAATAAGTACTTTTAATAAAAACACTTTTTTAGAAACCACAAATAAGCACAAAAATAAGCTGTCAAAGTAGACAGGAAGCTTATATGACTAAAAAAACTAAATTGCTAACTGTTAAGATATTTTAAGCACAAATAAGCTAAGAAAACTCAAAATAAGCTAAAACAGATAAAAGGCTATATCTAAAAAGTATTTTTGAACAAAAATAAGCAATTAAAATAAGCTAGGTTGACAGAATACTTAAAAAGCTTTAAAACTTAAAATTTCAAACTAAAAGTGCAAATAAGCTCAAATAAGCTCTAACTTAAAGGAAATAAGCTAAAAGGGACTTAAACTAACCTAATAAGTTATACTAACCCTAAAATAATCAAAAACAATAAGCAAATAAGCTTAAATAAGCAAATGAGCTTATGGCTAATCCTGCTAACCAAACAGTCCTAGGGACACTTTTATAGCTTATTTTTAAGCTAGAAAAAGGATCCTTATGGCTTGGCAACTTACACCACTAAAAAGCTTTGCCAAAAAGCTACTTAAACCCACTTTTAAAAAGGAGTTTGAAAATCAAATAAGCCCTTAAAAAGCTTAATGAAAAAGGTTGTTTCACACAGATTCAACACTTAGAAAATTATTATTTTTTTTGCAATCTTAAGAAAACCTTACTTTTGAGCTTAAAAATAAGCAAACAAACAGAACCTTATGAACAAAAGACCTCAAAAAAGATTTAGATTAGACCTCAAAGAACTTATATCATCTTTCAAAAAAGAGTTTGAAATAAAGGATAAGCCAAAAAAAGCAATTGAAAAAGCATTTTTTTTTCAACACTTAGTTAAAAATTGACAGATTTTGGCAAACACAAAAACTATCATGCACACTTAAAGACACCTACTCTACTGCATTTTGACAACTTAAAACAATACAAAACCAATGCATAAAAGCTAATTTAAAAGTCCTAATCAAATAAGCTACACTAAACTGTTTTAATAAAAAAACCAAATCATATGAACTCATTTTTTCAACAAAATTCTAACAGATTCAAACAACTACTTATTTAAACTAGGATTTTGAAATTTAACTCTTAAAAACTTCTAAATACTGGATTTTATGGTGAGTTTAAGTTAAACTAAAGTGACCCAAAAGGCACAACTCAATTTGACCCATTTTGACAAGTAAAACAGTTAAACCAAACACCCCTTTAAACACTTTTTTTACCAATTTTAACTTGATAACTAGAATTTTTTATGAACAAACCCTTAAGACCAGATATTAAATAGCTTAAGACAATCCTAATGAACAACTTTAAACCATCAAATAAGCCAGAACAATAAGCTAAACAGTTATGCAAATTTATAAACTAAAATAGACAGATTTTCACAAAACTTGCACAAATAGCTTTAAAACTATATCCTAAGCAAGATAAGCACTAAACATCATAAGCAAACGTAAATAAGCAAAGATAAGCAAGCAATAAGCACTAAACATCATAAGCAAACGTAAAGACTTACAAAAACCATTGCTTAAATAGGGCAAACAAGTGCTCTTAGAGCTTATCTGCAAGATCTAGCTTATCAAAGATAAGCTAGTAGTGTCCATAAGCCCATCCAAGTTTGGCTTATCATCCATTAAGCTGTGGTATTTGAGGGTGGATATTTTTTGGTTTTTTGTAAAATTTTCTTAAGTATTTTATATTTAAATGAAAACAGCTTAATAATATGCTTAAATAAGATTTTATAAAAGCTTATGCAAGATTCTTGATAACTTTGAACACAAATGAGTAAAACTGATTTTAAGCTAAAACTTGAAATTTCATTAATTCATAAAAAAATTAAAATATTTAAAAGATTACACTAAAAATAAGCTGAAAATTACAAACTAGGTGAAAAAAACTTAGTGCCCAAAGGCTTACAACGAGTCCTATTTATAACAAGCCAATAAAGGTTCTAGGTGTGTGCTTTCTTTGTGAGAGCTCCTGTGGGTGTGCTTGTTGTGTGAGGGCCTTCAAAAGGCAATCTTGGCCATCAATTTTGAGTAGTCCCCAAGTCTCTTGATCTTAGCCCTTTATTTTTATCTTTATTCTTTGCCGAATGAGCTTGCAAGGGATTGCCAAGGTGTCATTTGTTGGTTTGTGTGGTGGGATAAGGTGTGTATCGGTGTTGGTCGACAAAGTGGAGAAGAAAGGGGAATAGTATTTTGGCTGGTAGTGAGGAAAGGACACACTCAGTGTGGTAGATGTACAGTGTCCGCGCAATTTTTAAAAGTTTTAGAAAATGGCAAGTTTGGCCCTTGAGGGTGTATAGAGATATTAAAACCACAGTCCTTGTACTTTTCATCTTTGGTCCTTTTTGTTTGTAAATGTTTGCACCGTTAGTCCTTAAAGGACTAACGGTGTTAAGTTTAAAAGGGAATGGGATAACAGGTTGTTATAAGGGGGTAATGGGTTTGGTTTTGGGCTTGTGTTGGGCCGGCTATTATAAAAGAGGTTTATGATGACTTTGGGCTTATAAATGGTTTGTAACATATAAGTGGGCTGACCCGGGCCCACTAGGTGGGTACGGGTGGGCCCATGGTATGTGTTTAATTACACATACCTTTGACCACCAAAACCGGACTTAAATGACTAAAAACGTACCAAAAATACATTGTATTTGTAT
>BQNB010013354.1:21456-61382 GCA_026074375.1 Tanacetum coccineum | reverse complement strand
TACACTTTTTAGTATCCATGTTAAAAGCTGGGATTAACCCATCCTTAAACATATCTTGCATCCTCTTAAAGTGGGAATGGCCCAATCTAGCATGACATATGATTGAATCATTCGGTTTATAGGTTGACATAAAGGCTGAACCAATATTTATCATTAATAATATTAAGCATGAACATTTGATTACACAAATAACCAAAACCAATAAACATATTGATGTGCTGTCGTGTAGGGTCAATTATTTGATTATCAAGTTTTAAATTTATATTTAGCCGACAAACCTAAAACAACACTTTAGCGAGCAGTGTACCTGGTCAAGATGGAGTTTGCGATAAGTAGGGTGTCGAACACTAAGAGTGGAACATTAATCCTATATTCTATCAGTATTTTGATTAGTCTATTTACTGGTTGTATTTTTTAAGGAGATTAAGCAAATAAAAATGACAAATAAGCTAAAACAGACAATAAGCTATGTCTAAAAAGCACATAAGAAAAAAAATAAGCACAAATGATAAGCTAGATAAACAAAACAGCTAAAAAGGCTTAAATTCACTTAAAATTCACACTAGAAAGCAAATAAGCTCAAATAAGCTTATGGCAAAACCAAATAAGCTAAAATAGGCTTATACTAATCTAAATAGCTAAACTAAACCTAAATAAGCAAATACAATAAGCAGATAAGCTAAAATAAAGAAATAAGCACTCATGGTGTAAACTGTTAACCAAACAGTCCCTAAGGGGAACTTTGAGCTTAATTTCCTATAAGCTAATGGATACTTATGACTTTCTAGCTTATACCATCTTAAACCTTAACCAAAAAGCTACATAGAATAGCTTTTAAAAATCATTTTGAAAATCAATTACTCAATGAAAAAGTAGCTTGAAAACAACTTATCGTACTTAGAACACTTAGTAACTTTTGGTTTTTAAAATGAACAATGCAGATTTTTAAGGCTAAAAACAGATATCAAAATAAGCTAATTATTGAAAGCAAGTTTAAACTAATATAGAGTAAACTATAAGCTACTTGTAAACCTAATTTGAAAAGCTAAGAACCACTTTTACCTACTGAAAATTAAGATTAAAATGGCTATTTTTTTGTTTTTCTTATCTGATGCAATTGACACTTTAACTCTAAAACTTTGAACTAACTAGTGCAGACCTACAATCTAATTTCTAACATCTATAAATCATACAACTAAGAGTAAATAAAGCAAAACTAACAATTAAAACAGACTTGAGCCTAAGATGCTAATGAAACTGATAAGAACTTATCAAATTCAACCTAGCAACTGTCAACTTAAGGAAAACTAAACTAAACCTATTTAAACTTATTAATCCTACTCTTATAAGCTTAAATAAGTGGTTTAAAGTGAGCTTAAAGGACTAAATGGCCTCAAGCAGTACTAACTTGAGTTAGTACTGCTTGACCCAAACACTCCTTTAAGTTGCCCAAAGCCATTTTAAGCTTATAATTTTGAGATTTAAAGAGTAAAATTCAATTACCAGATAATAATAAGCTTATAACAAACCTAATGAACATGTTTCAACAATCAAATAAGCAAAATCAATAAGCTAACAACTAATGCTAATATTTTTGGTTTTTAACAGTTTTATATAAAAAATAAATGAAAACTAAGATCTAAACAAACAATTGAACTAAATAAGCATTAAACACAAATAATAAGCAATTATAAACTAATCTAAGCTAAAATAAGCAAATAATAAGCAGTATGAAACAGATTAAAGCTAATAGTGTAAATTTAAGCTTAAATGTAAAGAAGAAACTTACAGGAGCCTTTGCTCTAAACAAGGCTAAGAATGAGCTCAAGTGAGCTATCAACAAGCTCTAGCTTATCACAAGGATAAGCTAGTAAAGTACAATAAGCTCTTCCAGAAGTATGCTTATCATCCAAAGCAACCAAATCCATATTAAGCATTAGGTAAACTGATTTTAAATGTGTAAGTAGATTATAATGATCAAATTTACTTCTATCTTAGCTTATAGACTAAGATTAGCTAAGATGAACTTATAGAGAGCATATTAACAATAGCCGCTTTAGTTTTTATACCATAATTTGCATATTAAGTAAAATGGATTAAAACTCAGTATGATAAGTAAACTTGAACTTTTATTAATAAAAACAGATTACAAAGCTTTAAATGAAAATTACAAGTATTTAAATGACATTAAGCTGAAAATTACAATAAGCTATAAGCTAATTTTTACACTACTCCTAGTTAAGCTCTATATCCCTGTGAGTGAGGATGCCTTTGTATTTATAGCCTGAGAAGAAGCTTCTAGGTCCTCAAGTCAGTTAGACGCTCCCTTGATCTTGGCCCTTGAATTATTCTCATCATTGGATCCATTTTCTCACTGTTGGATTGATTTAATGATCAGCAATCGACACGATTTCTAACTGGCTTTCCGTGGACATACTCACTATGCTTCCTTTTGCACTAGATTTAGTGCAAAATCCTAATCATTGGAGTGTTTCCTTGCATCCACGCGTGTCCTCCTTGAGGTGCTTGGACCAATAAGAGCTCTCAATGACAATATCCTGCCACAATCTACCTGTCACATTAATTGTTGAGACCATACGGCCTCACTTTGATTTACCTTAGTTTAACTGTGCGGTAACGAAATGAAGAGACAATGAATAAGTAACAAACAGAATTTACCCTTTCCGCCCTCTTTCTTTTTATATCTTTTTTGACCACAGGGCTTGTGTAAAGGGATTGACTTGGCCCGTGTATAAAAGATAAGGCCACATGTGAGGTTTGCTTAGGTTATAAGGTTGGTTAATGAGATAAAAACGATCGTTATCTCTTATAATATAAAGAGATAACGGTGTAAGGGTTTTATAGGAGTTATTTTTGAAATAAGGTTAACATAGACTGTTATAGAAGTAATTTGGGGTTTTGTCTTCACATGTTTGACCAGGGTTGACCAAGAGTTGACTATGTTGACCATTGATAGCAATCTTCTGGCTCTTTTGTACTCTTTTCGTTCCCATGTCCGTGTTTGTCCGGCTTTGACCATTTCTTATGATTTTTGCACTATCCGTACCTACACATTCACCAACAACAAAATATACCAAAACAAGCTATTTTTTACATATTTTGATCATTTAAGGGCCATTTTGGATATAATAAGGATATGGGATTTCTCACATATCAGTTACGGACAACAGATGAACCGATGATACCAACACAAAACAAGAGGTAATTACAATGGGTAGCCCAAAACCTATGAGTTTTATTAACAATCGGGACCTTTACATCGACAAACTTGAATGATCATTACCCTTCCAATACAAACGATCCAATACCAACACCACAAGGACATTGGGAACAATGAGATGATAAACCGCGACCGATAAGGCACGTCCATAGCAATATTCATTTGAGACTAGCTGAAAATCAGAATGGACATAACAAACCTACATAATCCGATTGTAATTTATTTTCCAACAAATGATTCTTGATAGTTATGATGTTGAGGAGGAAAATGCAAGGAGATTGGTAACCCATATTCCAGAAGATTTAACGAATTTAACAGGGTGTTCAATAATGAGATTAAACATTTGTCAAATGAGTACATTATAAGAATAGGAAAGAAAGGGTATGTTCTAGATGATGTATGGGAAAAATGTCAACAAAACTACAAGAAAACCAATGAAGCATGTACGACATGGATACAGAGAAAGATGAAATAGGCGAAGTGGAGACGAGAAGACCGACTACGATCCCCCTATGTCAACGTTAAAACTTTTGAAGAAAAAAATATTCTTTTAAAGGAGGACGTAGTTTTATATGCATTACTGATCGTGAGGATGATGCCCTACCATTAGGTAGTGTGAACGGAGAACAGTTAAAGCTATGATTAAGGAAAGAACTAGAGGCAAATAAGTATGTTCACCAAATAAGTAACGCAGATGAGCATAGTCAACGTACAGACTCGATAATAAACAAAAAGTGCTTATCGAGACACCCTTCCTTTATTATAATGAAATTACCTTGTTTGCTTAGTTGGTTTGCATTACTTACTTTGTTTTGCAAAATTCAGAAGCTAGGATGCAATTATCGTAGACCCAAGCGAGGCTCGACTCATAATCATGTGGTAAACCTTGCTAAAATCTGTAGCAGTTACGCGTAACAAATTAGGTTTATGCCGTATTCCACTGTAGTTATTACTACAAATAATCCATTCAACGGTACGCTGTAAACGCCTTAAAACTAAAAAAATCATACCACTTGATTACGACGTAACCACCAAGGTTACGCCGTAACCTCCTTCTGATTTCATAAAAATTTAAGTCTTAAACATGTCTAAACCATGTATAAGTAAATGGACTTTGTGAGAATGTCTCTAGAATCCCTCCCTAGACATAACTCATCCACTTGGGTCACCAAGTGGTTTAAAAGGCTTGTTGCATATGCTAAATGCAACCGTGATTCCTACGAAAGTGAGTTAGGTTTGTATTTCCTGTACACTTCATAATTCTTGTAGAACGATTTTATGCTTTGGTTTGTTTTTTTGATCACAGGAAAAAGAGCTTGCGAAAGAAAGCAATAATCTAAAATATTTCGTTAGAAATTTCAAAATTCGAACAATGGCTCAGTAGTATTCTTGTCTTAATTCTACTCTTACCTTTTTATTTCATTTCCTTAATGTACAATAGGGACATTGTATAAATCCATTGGGGGGGTGGGAGTAGAATTAATACTTGACGTATATTTTGCCTTCGATTTTCTAGTTTTCTTTGAATATTGTGCCAATTTTAAAATTTTTGACAAATTTTTCTTAAAAATAACAAAATTAATCTTTGTCGAATGCACATTACCCTTTATTATTACTTGGTGAGATTTAAGCCTAATATTCCGTTTCCATCATATTATTTAAAAATCCACCAAAATATTGAGTGTGCCGGTAGTATTGTAGACTTTAGAACTTGGCATATACATCATTTCGAGACCTAATTGATTAGCAGGAATAGATAGTTCAAGAAGGCAACACTTAGGAAATACCACCCAAAAAGCTTATATGTGTGTGTTTATCAAATTGTCACACTGACTTGTCGACCTCCCCGAGATAAACCCATTTTGTGGCACCTCATTATAGTGCACAGATACCCTAGATCAACCCTTGTTAAACCATATATGTATTCCACCCCATGTTAATAATGTTTCGTTAACACACCATTTTCGCCTAAACCTACCTTGAAAATTCTATATTATCTTTGTGTTGAAATTTATGGCTACTTAAGTCCATGGTTCGGGGGAATGGGAAAGAAAATTTTATGCATTCGTGGAATACCAAGTGCATGATGAACTACAAACAATTACAGACCCCCTAATAAACCACTTTTGACATTGTTCATCTCAAGTGGGGGATGTGCGTATTGTACCAAATGCTGCAGGCAATAATAAAAGATATAAACTCCCGGTATCATTTTGCATGTTTATAAAAGAATGTAAATGAAGAAAAAGTGTGCAACTAAAATCCACCCCATATCGAAAGAATTAAAAATGTTGCAAATAAACAAATAAAAAGAATGGAGCTAATAGCCATTATTTGCACCAAGCCCATCTCATAATTTAAGAAGAATGGAGCTATAGCCCGTTCTCGGAAGACAGATTTTCCGACTTAAACTCTTGGACCTATAGATGGACAGTAGCTAGTTATGACAACCTTAGAATACTTAAGACTATTTGTTTTGTGTTTTTATATTAACAATCATTAAATGTGTATCCCATGTTTATCCTGGCCTCTTTATATTAACAACCAAAATACCCTTGTTGCTTCGAGAAATATTTTAGACCCTAAATTCTAACATGTGCAGATTTGGATACATTCCAAGCTTATGATAGAATGTATGCTATACTGTCAATTGAGTCGATCACCCCAAAATGAAAACACTAGACTAGGTAGGAGAGAGTGACTTTTTATCCCCCCTTTTTTCGTGAGTGTTCGGCTTTGAAGCTTTCTAGCATAAAGTTTAATTAAATCCAATTTTTGATGTAATTCTCGAGAATCTTTTTATGAAATGTTCAATCAAGTTCTACTTTGAGTGCCCAGCAGCAGACACGAGGGGGTCATTTGATAACATCACATTATTAGGATAACTTGATAGTGGTAAAATCACCCCCTAATTACCTGCAAATGTTTCACTAAAACTCAAAAACGAGAATATTTTCTATCATTTTTGTAGTTTTCGAGATGAAATGCAAGGAAAAGTGACAAGAAACAAGGGAACAAGGACACAAAGTGTAAATATATTGAAGCATGTAACTGCGCAACACCAAATTAAGGTTACGCCGTAACATATATTAAGCAAGTACGAAGATCAAGGACCACTTTATGGCGTAACACCATACCTAGTTACGCTGTAACTATGTATTTGGAAGGAAATCTTGCCCAAGATAGAGTTACGGCGTAACACCTCTTATGGTTACGCCGTAACCATGAAAATTCATAAATATGGAATGAAGATTACGTACATATGGAAATTATTTGATGGTTACGGTGTAACACCATATCTGGTTACGCCGTAACTTTATTGATTTATTATGGAATGTCCGTTAAGAAGTACGATGCGTAACACATTTAAAAATGACGACGTAACATGTTTCGATACTTATAAATAGAGGCCGTCATTCAAGCATGTCCCACATCACTTCCCTCTACAGCCAATTGAGAGTGACAAATCATCCCAACCTTAATAATTCCACTAGATCCAAGAGAGATCACACTTTACTTTAATTTTTGTATTTTATTCGTTCAATAATACGAATACTGTAAGAATAAAGAAGCTATAATCTATGTTTCTATCTATTCTGATGTGTTTCCCCTCATCAGGGAGCGCTAAGCACTTAAGTGATGGCCTAGTTATGTAATTACTAGTGTTATGATGTAATGTTTCCTGTAAATTATGGTTTCATTAATTTTTCCCTTGACTATCGTGAAACCCTGGGAAGATATAGAATTAAACGGGTGGATTAGGACCTTAGCTTGCTGATTGTCATTGGTGGTAAGTGTTATTTATGTATCTAAGTTTTACTATTTAATTATGCCGACTATACTCATAAAAACACAACACTGTTAACGGGCAGGTACCTGTCAAAATTGTGTAGTTTTGTTGGTAAGTAGGTATGTTGATTCACTAAGAGGTGGTAGCGTTAATTCCAAATTCTATCATAATTTTAGTTATCTATATTATACTAAATTAATCTAATTATCTAAACCTAAGTTAAACCTAAACTAATATAAGGTTCATCACATCCTGAGAGACTGGAAACGAAGGTTTATTTATCTAACCCAAAGTTTTTTGATGACATACAGCAATAAACACACACAAAAGACAAGAAAACGTAGAGAAGCGATCGATAACTAATGTAAGGTAAAACGAATCAACATAAATATCTGATAAAAATGCCAGTTTTTTAGTTAGGAATGAGATGGCTTATCTCGAAGGCATATCATTCCTAGACTTAGGTGGTACTTCTTCCTTAACTAACACGCTAATTCTATCACAATTAGACGCATCCGCATAAAAAGCATCCTTATGTTGATTATAATCTATCTTAGAGTTAATAATGTGGCTCTACTAAATCCTAAGTACTCATCGAGACTTTACCCACTTACACCTACAAACTGCTCTTTAATACTAGTATTTCCCTTGTCCAAGTCCTTACTCAATGAATAAGAACGTACTTCGTTGATACCAAGGTCACCTATGCTCAAGCTAAGCTCACTAATCTAAAGGCAAAGATAGGTCAATATTTGTGATCCTATGATTCTAGATATATAAATTGCAATATGGAGAGATATCCAGGACTCTTAGCCTACGCCCAAATAACACTGAAGTTACAGTGCATTAAATGTGTAGGAATAGACCCTTTTTTGGATGATAGGTCGCATACTTAAGCACGTAAACGAAAATTGATAAACATAAACAACAATCAACGATAAATTAAGTAATCAAGATAAACAAACCAAACATTAGATCTTCATAAACATGACTGATACCTAATGGTATCAGCCGATAGTCATTGTAAAAATACACACGGTTTGATATATGAACGATTAAAGTAAAGAAACCTCGATCGATAGAACGCGTATTCGTCGTGCGAAAGATTACAAATTTTCATATGATCTTGAGGCTCTTCCCTGACCTTCTAGCTCTTCTAATCATCTCTTGAGTCGACTGGTGGTTTAGGAGTTCACTTGCATTGCCGTAAAATTGAGTTAGGGTCTTCCTATATATACAGGGTGTCCTGGTAGTCGGTTCGATACGGCGTATTGAGAAGCTCAATATGACATATTGGATAACTTGGCGTGGGCTCCAAGAATAAAATATTCTAAAATTCTTGCGTATCCAATTTTTGGATACGGCGTATTAACCAATACGTCATATCTGTTTTCTTGGATACAGAGTATTGACCAATACGGAGTATTGGGGTTTTTGGATACGGAGTATTGGCTGAAAATATGTTTTCTTGATTTTTGATCAAAGTATCATATATGGCGTAGCAATGGCGTATTCTTCAAGGCAGACAATGGTCCATTGAGTTCTTTAAAGTCTTTAGGATACGGCTATTGTTCTAAATGATACTGCGTATTGTTTGTCAGAATCAGCGACTTTCTCAAACTCTTCGTTATTGCTTCAAAACAAGACTTTTCTCATCTTGTTGCCAAATGCTCCAAAATTAACCTGCAATCTCAAAAATGAAACGATTAATTAAACAATTCTTTGCAATAACTATACAAATGGGTTAATAACATGGGATAAATGATGCTATAAAATAGACTTTATTTGATGTCATCATATATCCCCTCACTTGAATCCTACTTGTCCTCAAGTAGCCTTTAAAGTTTATAAAAATGTATCCTTAAAAGGATATTTTACCGTAAAGCACTTATTCTTCTATTACAAGTACACAACCAAACACTCTCACGCAATAGGAAGATGAAACACTCAAATCACTCAACTAATTTTATTTGGTAACTGTTTAACTAATTCACTTTAAATTGCTCGGTCGTTGATGAGTATTCTATCATAAGCTTGGCAAGGATACACATCTCCACCACTAAAGCCAAGGAGTAACAAGTTTATATAAAGGTAAATATGAGTTTTTTTGATTGAAAGGCCATGACTGGTTTTGATCAATCTACAATCTTCTAAAACCAGAATTACCAACTCCCACAAGAGCA
This sequence comes from Tanacetum coccineum, assembly GCA_026074375.1. Taxonomy (NCBI): domain Eukaryota; kingdom Viridiplantae; phylum Streptophyta; class Magnoliopsida; order Asterales; family Asteraceae; genus Tanacetum; species Tanacetum coccineum. Next base: position 52,168 of record BQNB010013354.1, on the reverse strand, counting down.
GCTTAAAGCACACCTACACACCCGGGAATGTCAGGATAGCAGGTGTGATCGTTCACATCCCCATTTGAATTAAACCAACAGGTTAGAATGAAGAATGATATAGGGTAGGAACCTTCTAACTTTCACCAAAAGTCGTAAACCAACAAGGTACAAGACATGCATACACACCCGGAACGCCGGGATAGACATGCATGTTTGTATGAATCCTCATTCACGTAAAACCAGTGGCTAATCATTAGGTGGAATGGGAAGAAAATTGTTTGTTTAATAAAATCAAAAACAAATAATTAAGGCTTAAGTTACAAGTATGCTTAGAAACACTTTTTCCCGATTCGTTACCATGATACAGACATAACTAATTACACGCTTTGATCATAGATCAAAACAACAACCAAAGTTGGCGTTCCCATAAACGATCAACTTCTTAATCTTTCCAAAACTTACTTACTTTACAAGGCAAGTTGGGCGAAATCTTCCACTTTGTACAATTACTCACATCGTTATTTTTAGACGTATCAACAAATAATCGATCCTTCGTATAATTCCTTCGTAATGCTTTTTGTGAAACGATTATCTTCAACTTTCTTTTCTCATGTCTGTATTTTCTTCGTCATTTTACCATTTTTTTTTTTAACTATTCTTCAAATCTCAGTGTAGTTTCACCATCTTCACCATCATAATAATTCTGGATAATTCCTTTGGTAATTTCTTTGTTCTTCGGTTTCACCAATAATTGTGATGGTAGTGAAATCACATGAGCTTTGACTACTAATATACATTCTCATTTTCAATGTGCAAATTTCCAACCGCACCAAAGATTAAAATTACAAACAACAAACTCGGGAAATAAACAAAACTTAACACTTTAAAAGCCACTAGCACTGTAAATTAAACTTAATCTAACAGTAGGTAAGGTTTAAGGTTAACGGAAATAAATAATTGGTGTAAATTCTTAAAGGATTGGCTCTACGGATTGTTCTAGTGGATCATCACTCTAAAGATGAAAGTGGAAGGGTTTAACGGAGGTTAACTAACTAGTGATAAGTTAGTTAATCAACACCATGTAAAGTCTTATTTGGTTGTAACCAATAGAGTTACCAATTAAACATTATTCCAATTAAATCCATAATACTCATTATTGTGGTATCGAATAGATATACCAAGCCAAGTTCTAAAGTCTACAACATCATCGACACACTCATATTTTGTGGAATTTGGGTAAACATTTAGAAACAGAAAGGTTAAATCCTGAACGATATCAAAACAAGGATATTGTGTAGCGGGTTTTAACAAGTGTAATTTCACTATTAGTATGTTAGGATTTTTTTAAATTTGAGCATAATTTAAGCTTTTTATTGTAAAAAATAGGACAAGTGATCATTCTAATTCCCATCCCCCCACTTGAATTATACAACGTCCTCGTTGTATATATAAAAAAAAAACAAAAAATACGAGAATTAAAAAATAATTTATAATGAAATCTCCCATGATATTTGTTCGGATATTTCTCCCAATTTTGCGTTTATGAGCAAGAATTATTGTGTTGAACAGCCGTGCTTGAGGATTCGAAGGACTCAACACATTAAGATCTTCAGATAATTAAATTCTTCCACACCAACATTCTCGATTTCCCTTCTGAAGGTCCTGTATAAAAATTACTCAGAAAACAAATGCAATTTACTATCTCCATGTACTCTCGTGTTGGTTAACACGAAATATAATACTAAAACCGTACGAAGTTCATACTCCGTATCCATAACCGAGGATACGCCGTAAATTGATACCTGTATATCGATTATACATTTAATGAATATCGTTCGTAAGACTGTTGTGCTGAAATAAATACTGATAACCGTACCAGATAGTCAATACTACGTATCCATGGGGTTTGGATACGCCATATAGACAGTCTGGGAAAACAAACTCGATAAAAATTAAAAATACATTTCGGGTTGTCTCCCGGCAAGCACTTTTGTTTACAGAAAATTCTTTAAGTTAGACTTGCCCCAATTTAATCCCATCCTTATAAAATAATTTGGGGTGGAACGGGATGCCAAACGACACATATAAATTCTTAATAAGATTTAATAGCATCCCATTGTTAAGATAATTACAAGTCATGATTTTAACATTTAATTTCTTGATAAAAGTTTCAGTTTAAAAAAATCTATTAGATGTATCATGACTTGTTCCCAAAAGCTTATTTGACCCATGTGCATAGGCACCAACATCGGTATTTATTACATCAGGTAACGATTTGACAGATAAATCCCCCGAAGAGTGTTTAATATCGACTTTATCATCATCATTATCCTTATCCGATTTTGAATCATTGGGATAAATTACGTTAAAAGGAAATAGATCATTAAAGTTTAAAACATTTTGTTACTCTTCATCACATTCAAACAATGATGTTTCATCTTTCAAATCAAATTCATCGATATGTTGAGGGTTTAAAATCAGTTCAGTTAATAAATCTGATTTGGACGTTTGAAGGCATAATTCGTGTAAACAATGGCTGGAAAAATCATTGCTCGAAATCTTTAAAGAAGTCTCAATCATCAAAATCAACTGACCGTTAAATACTTGGGGGATGGAAGCAAAGGTCATAATTACTTTATCATTATCATTATTTCCGAATCCGTTTTTAAATTGTTGGTAGAATTTTTTTTTATAAGGAAAACGAGTTTTTTGTCAAAAATATTACCATGTATCGTCATCCGTCGAACTCGTCAAACTAAATCACAAAAGTCAAATTTAATCGTTAAGAGAACATACCGTGTGTTCACACGAAAGTGTTTTTGAAGATACCTCCAATTAAAGGCTATAGTGGGAATTATGGTTTATCAAACGGATATGAGGTCGTACCGTCTTCATTAACCAGATCTATCAACGTAGCAAGATAAAGTTTCCAATTAAACACTTTCAAAAGAAAACATTCCCACGTCTAACGAGCTTTTTCTTCCTCAATCTGATAAACTCCTCCATAGTTTATGTTTGGGGTAGTCCATTTTAAACCTGTAATAAATTTGCAAAAGGAAACTGTACAAATAGCTTAAATACGCCCGAATTTAGTGAACAGAATACGCAGTAGTGATGAATAAGATGTATTGATGAAATACGCTGTATTGATGAATACTGGGATTGTTTAGAAAAAAAAATATACGCCGTATCCAAAAAATTGAATACGCCGTATTGGTTTGAAAATTTTTTTAACACGTACTTTGAATAAATCAGAAAACACTCAACACAGACAAAATGCCCAAAAGATGTACAATGCAGAAAATCAAACTCACGAAAAAGCAGCACACCATAAATAAGAAAATTAAACTAAACTAATCTAAACTAAATCTAAAACACTAATAAATAAGAATTATAACACCATTAACACCCTCGATTAACGACTCCAAAAACTTGATGTGTCGTTTTGGGTTAGGTGTTATTTTATGTATCAAGTTTTACTATATATTTTATGCCTACTATACCTAAAAACAATACTTTAACGGGCAGTGTACCCGGTTAATTGTAGTTTTGTTGGTAAGTAGGGTGTCGATCACTAAGAGCGAGAGCATTAATTCCTAATTCTATCAGTATTTTAGTTATCTATGTTAGTACTAAATTAATCTAATTTATATGCAAACCTAGAGTTTAATCCTAAACTCAATGTAAAGAGGGGATTCATCAGCCTGAGAGACTGGCACGAGTTTAGTTAATCTAACTAATGGTTTTGAATGACAAGTAAGAGCAATAAACACACAAAACAAGCAGACAATAACTGATAGAGAAGCGGTTAGAACAATGTAAATGAAAACGGATTCACAATGAATTATCAGATAAAACGCATTTTGTTTATTTAGTGCAATGATTGTCTTATCTCGAAGGTCATATCATTGCTAGACTTAGGCGGTACTTCTTCCTAAGACATAGACACGTTAATTCTGTCACAATTAAACGCATCCACATAAAGCATCCTTTTTGCTGATTATAATCTATCTTGGAAGATTAATAATGGTGCTCTTACTAAACCCTAGCTCATCGAGATTTTACCCACTTACTGCTTAAAGACTCTTTATATACTAGTAGTCCACTTTTCGAGTCTTTACCAATGGAATAAGAACGTACTCGTTGATACCAAGGTCACCTTATGGCTCAACTAAGCTCACTAATCTAAAGGTAAATATAGGTCAATATTTGTGATCCTATGATTCTAGATATATAAATTGTAAAATAGAGAGATATCCCGGACTCTTAGCCTACGCCCAAACAACACGAAGTTATTGCATTAAATATGTAGAACTAGACCCAGTTGAATGATAGGTCACATACTTAAGCATGTAAACGAATATAAATTGATAAAACATAAAAACAACAATCAACGATAAATTAAGCAATCAAGAATAAACAAACCAAACATTAGATCTTCATAAACATGGCTGATACCTAAAGGTATCAGCCGATAGTCATTGTAAAAAAAAAAAAAAGTTTTTTAAAAACAAAACAAACGGTTTGATAAATTAACGTATTACATAAAGAAAACCTCGATTCGATCGAACGCAATTCGGTTATGCGAGATTACAAGAGTTTTCCTATATCTGAGGCACTTTTCTGGCCTACTAGAGCTCTTCTAATCCGTCTCTTGAGTCGAACTGGTGGTTTAAGGGATCACGTGCATCCTAAAAGTTAATTTTAGATGGGTCGTATATAAATTAATATATATATATATATATATATATATATATATATATATATATACTAAAATATATATATAAAATATATATATAATATATATAAAATATATATCTTATATATATATATATATATATATATATATATATATATATATATATATACGACCCTAAACTTAATTTTAGGCATGCAAGTGAATCCCTAAACCACCAAGTCGACCAAGAGACGATTAGAAGAGCCTAGAAGGCCAGAAAAGAGCCTCAAGATCATAGGAAAACTCTTGTAATCTTCGCATAACCGAATACGCGTTCGATCGAGGTTTCTTTACTTTAATCGTTCATATATCAAACCGTGTGTATTTTTATAATGACTATCGGCTGATACCTTTAGGTATCAGCCATGTTTATGAAGATCCTAATGTTAGGTTGTTTATCATGATTTGCTAAATTTATCGTTGATTGTTGTTTTATGTTTATCATTTATATTCGTTTACATGCTTAAGAATGTGACCTATCATTCAACTGGGTCTTGTCCTACATATTTAATGTGATGCAACTTCGGTGTTGTTTGGGCGTAGGCTAAGAGTCCAGGATAGCTCTCCATATTGCAATTTATATATCTAGAATCATAGGATCACAAATATTGACCTATCTTTGCTTTTAGATTAGTGAGCTTAGTTGAGCCATAAGGCGGACCTTGAAATCACGATACGATCTTATTCCATGGTATGGACTCGGACCAGTGGACTACTATATATAAAGAGTCTTTAAGCATAAGTGGGTAAAGTTCGATGACTTAGGTTTTAGTAAGAGCACAATTACTTAGATCCTAAGATAGATTATAAACAACATAATATGCTTTATGTGGATGCGTCAAATTGTGACAGATTAACGTGTCTATGTCTTAGAGAGAAGTACCGCTAAATTTCTAGCAATGATATAACTTCGTGATAAGACTATCATTGCACTAAATAACGAATTAAACTGCGTTTTATCAATTATTCATAGTTGATACGGTTTTCCTTACATTAGTTCTCAACCGCTTCTTCTATCATTTTTTTTTGATCTTCTTGTGTGTGTTTATTGCTTTACTATTTATCAAAACCTAGTTAGATAACTAAACCTCGAGCTCAGTCCTCTCAGCTGAAACCCCCTTATCATTAGTTTAAGGATTAACATAGTTTAGCAAAATAAATTAGATTAAATTTAGAACTAACAAAGATAACTAAAAATACAGATAGAATTAGAATTAATGAGCTCCTCCTCTTAGTGATCACACCCTGACTTGACCAACAAAACTACAATTAACCTGGTACACACCGTTAAAGTATTGTTTATAGGTATTATCGCATAAAAACAAATAAAAAATTAGTTAAAAAAACACTTGAACATAAAATAACACCTATCACAACGACACATCAAGTTTTTGGCGTCGTTATCGAGGAGTAAAGTTGTTTAATTCTTATTTATTAGTGTTTTAGTTTTGTTTAGATTAGTTTAGATTAATTTTCATATTTGCGTGTTTGTTTTTGTGAGTTTGATTTTCTGCATTGTATATTTTTGCATTAATGTGTGTTTGTGTGTTTTCTGCATTATTCTAAGTACGCTGTAAATTTTTTTCAAACCAATACGGCGTATTCAATTTATTGGATACGGCGTATAAATTTTTTTTCTAAACCAATACAACGTATTCATCAATACAGCGTACTTATCAATACAGCGTATTCATCAATACGGCGTATTCAGTTCACTGAATACGGCTATTAGCGATTTGACAGTTTCCTTTTCTAGCAAATTTATTACAGGTTAAAATGGACGACCCCAACATAACTATGGAGGAGTATATCAGACTTGAGGAAGAAAAAGCTCGTAGACGTGGGAAAGTGTTTAATTGGGAAACTGCTACGTATGATAAGATCTGGGATAATGAAGACGTTCACGACCTCATATCCGTTGAAACCAATGCCTAAACAGCTATACCCTAATGACGAGGTATCTTCAAAAACACTTTCTTGTGAACCCACGGTAAGTTCTCTTAACGATTAAATTGACTTTAGAGTTTCGTTTGACGATTCCGACGATGACGATTACATGGTAATTTTTGACAAAAACTCGTTCTCTTATAAAAAAAATTCTACCAACAATTTAAAAACGGAAAAAAAAAAATTTTTTTTATTTTTTTTTTTTTTCGGTAAAATGATAATGATAAAGTAATTATTCCATTGTCTTCCAACACCCAAAGCCTAACGGTCAGTATTTTGAAGATTTAAGACCTTCTTTAAAGATTTCGAGAATGAATTTCCAGCCATTGTTTACAACGATGCTCAAACGTCCAAATCAGATTTATTAACTAAACTGATTTTAAACCCCCAACATATCGATGAATTTGATTTGAAAGATGAAACATCATTGTAATGAATGTGATGAAGAGGAACAAAATGTTTTATACTTTAATGATCTATTTCCTTTTAACGTAATTTATCCCAATGATTCAAAATCGGATAAGGACATGATGATGATAAGTCGATATAAAACACTCATCGGGGATTGATCTGTCAAATCGTTTACCAATGTAATAAATACCGATTTGTTTACCTATGCACATGGGTCAAATGAAGCATTTGGAACAGTCAAGAACATCTACTAGATATTTTTTAACTGAAACTTTTCAAGAAATAAATGTTAAAATCAGACTTTAAATTACTTACCAAGGGATGCTATTAAATCTTATTAAGAATTTATATGTATCGTTTGGCATCCCGTTCGACCCCAAATTGTTTTATAAGGATGGGATTAAGATGGGCAAGTCTAACTTAAAGAATTCACTGTAAACAAAAGACTTGCCGGGAGACACCCGAATTACTATTTAATTTTTATCGAGAGTGTTTTCCCAGACTGTCTATAAAGGCGAACCAAACCCATATACATAGTATTGACTATCTGACTTTATCCAGTATTTATTTTCACAACATTCCTATACGACGTATTCATTAAATGAATACAACGTATACAGGTATCAATACGACGTATCCTGGTTCTGATATCGGCATCGACATCCTGTACGGTATTTAAGGTATTTATTTCGAGTCATAACCAACAGTACATGGAGGATAGCAAATGGATTTGGTTTTCTGATAATTAAACAGACCTTCTGTAGGAAATCGACGAATGTTGGTGGAAGAATTTAAATATCTGAAGATCTTAAAGTGTTGGAGTCTTGAATCCTCAAGACGACTGTTCAACACAAAATCTTGCTCATAAACGCAAATTGGAGAATCTAACGAATAAATATCAGGGGAGTTTCTTATTCTAATTCTTTTTAAACTCCCGTATTTAATGTTTTATATATACAACGAGGACGTTGTATAATTCAAGTGGGGGGATGGGAATTAAAATGATCACTTGTCCTATTTTTCACAATAAAAAGCTTAAATTATGCTCAAATTTAAAAAAAAATCCAAACATACTTTTGTGAAATTACTTGTTACATAACCCGCACACAATAACCCTTGTTAGATATTGTATAGATTAACTTCCTTTCTGTTTCCTAAATGTTTTACCCCAAATTCCACAAAATATGAATGTTCGATGATGGTGTAGACTTAAGAACCTTGCTTGGTTATATCTATTCGATACCACAATATGAGTATAAGGCTTTAATTGGAGTAACTTGTTTAAATTGGTAAATCTTAGGATTACAACCAAATCGCCTATACATGTTGGTTATTAACTAACTACACCGGTTAGTTAACCTCCCGTTAAACCCTTCCACTCTCATCTTTAGAGTGATGATCCACTAGAACAATCCGTAGAGCCAATCCTTTAGGAATTTACACCAATTATTTGTTTCGTTACACCCTTACACCTTAACCTACCCTGTTAGATTAAAGTTTAATTTACAGTTGCTAGTTGCTTAAAGTGTAAAGTCTGTATTTCCCGAGTCTTGTGTCCATTTTTCTATCTATTGGTGCGTTGGAATTTAACCATTGCAAATGGGAATGTATATTAGTAGTCAAAGCTCATATGATTTTACTACCGTCACAATTATTGGTGAAACCGAAGAACAAAGAATTACCGAAGGAATTATCTATAATTATTATGATGGTGAAGATGGTGAAACTACACCGAGATTTGAAGTATTGTTGAAAAAAAAATGTTTAAAAAAATAAGAAAAAATAAAAAAAAAGAGAAAAAAGTTTGAAGATAATCGTTTCACAAAAAGCATTACCGAAGGAATTATACGAAGGATCGATTATTCGTTGATACGTCTAAAAATCAACGATGTAGAGTATTGTACAAAGTGAAAGATATCGCCACTTTCCTTGTAGAGTATGTAAAGTTTTGGGATGATTGGGAAGTTGATCATTATGGGAACGCCAACTTAGGTTGTTGTTTTTTATCTATGATCAAGGCGTTGTAAATAGTTGTGTCTTAATCATGGTAACGGTCGGGAAATAAGTGTCTAGCAACTTGTATCTTAAGTCTTAATCTATTTGTTTCTTGATTTTATTTAACAACAAATTACTTCCCTCTCACCTAATGATAAGCCACTTGTTTTACGCGAATGAGGATTCATACGAACATGCATGTCTATCCCGGCGTTCCGGGTGTGTATGCATGTCTTGTACCTTGTTGGTTTACAACTTTTGGTAAAAGTTAGAAGGTTCCTACCCTATATCATTCTTCAACCTAACCGTTGGTTAAATTCGAATGGGGATGTGATCGAACACACATGTCTATCCTGGCATTCCGGGTGTGTATGTGTGCTTTAGCTGCCTTGTTGGAGTGGTACTTTTGGTGAAAGATTGTATAATGATCAAACCGTATGCCTTTCCATACAAAAACTCATATTTACCTTTATAAACTTGTTACTCCTTGGCTTTAGTAGTGTAGAAGTGTATCCTTGCCAAGCTTATGATAGAATACTCATCACGACCGAGCAATTAAGTGAATTAGTTACATGTTACCACATAAATTAGTTGAGTGATTTGAGTGTTTCCATCTTCCTATTTCGTGAGGTGTTTGGTTGTGTACTTGTAATAGAACGAATAAGTGCTTTAACGGAAAATATCCTTAAGGGATACATTTTTATAAACTTCTAAAGGCTACTTGAGGACAAGTAGGATTCAAGTGGGGGGATATTTGATGACATCAAATAACGTCTATTTTATAGCTTCATATTATCCATGAGTTAGTCACCCATTTTTAAATTATTGCAAAGAATTGTTACTTAATCGTTTATATTTGAGAATTGCAGTAATTTTGGAGCATTTGGCAAAAGATGGAGAAAAAGACGTGTTTTGAAGCATAAACGAAGAGTTTGAGAAAGTCGCTGATTCTGACAACAATACGCCGTATCATTCTAGACAATACGCCGTATCTAAAGACTTTAAAGAACTCAAGACATTGCCTAACTTTGAAACTACGCCATGGATAACGCATAATAATGAAACTTTGATCCAAAATCCAAGAAAACATATTTTTCAGCCATACTCCGTATCCAAAAACCCAAAACTCCCGTATTGGACCACTACCTGATATCCAAGAAAACAGATATGAACGTATTTGGATAATACGCCGTACCAAAAAATTGTATACGCAAAATTTAGATATTTTATTCTTGGAGCCCACGCCAAGTTATCCAATATGTCATATTGAGCTTCTCAATACGCCGTATCGAACCGACTACCAGACCCTATATATATAGACGACCCTAAACTCAATTTTAGGCATGCAAGTGAATCCCTAAACCACCAAGTCGACCAGATACATTAAAGAGCCAAGAAGTCATGAAAAGCCTCAAGATCATAGGAAACTCTTGTACTCTGCGCACAACCGAATACGCGTTCGTTCGAGGGTTTCTATACTTTAATCCGTTCATATATCAAACCGTTGTGTAATTTTTACGAATGAGTATCGCTGATACCATTAGTAGTCAGTCATGTTAATGAAGATCTAATTTTGGTTTGTTTTATCTTATTACTAAATTTTCTCGATGATTGTTGTTTAGTAATATCAATTTTTCGTATTACGTGCTTAAGTATGCGACCTATCATTCAACTGGGTCTATTCCTACACATTTAATGCACTGTAACTTCAGTGTTATTTGGGCGTAGGCTAAGAGTCCTGGATATCTCTCCATATTGCAATTTATATATCTAGAATCATAGACACAAATTTGACCTAACTTGCCTTTAGATTAGTTAGCTTAGTTGAGCCATAAGTTGACCTAGGGAGATCAAAGAGATACGTAAGTTCTTATTCCATTGGTTAAGGACTTTGGACAGCGGACTACATATATACAGAGCCGTTAAGTATTAAAATGGTAAAGTCTCATAAGCTAGTATTTAGTACAGCCCATACTTAAATCCTAAGATAATTATAATCAACATAATGCTTATGGCGGATGCGTCATACATTTGATAGAATTAAAGCGTGTCAAGGTCTAAGGAAAATACCGCCTAAGTCGTATGAATGATAGGCCTTCGAGATAAGACAATCATTGCCCTAAATGAAACAAACCCTTCAATATTATCAGATCTTTTATGGTAGAACGTTTTCCTTACATTATTATCGATCGCTTCTCATCGTTTTCTTGTCTTCTTGTGTGTTTTATTGCTACTTGTCATCAAAACCTTAGTAAAAAAAATAGATAACTAAACCTCGTGCCATCTCTCAGGCTGAAACCCCCTTAGCATTATTTATTTTAACATATAGTTTAGCATAAATTAGATTAATTTAGTACTAACATAGATAACTAAAATACTGATAGAATTAGGAATTAACGCTCCCACTCTTAGTGATCAACATCCTACTTACCAACAAAACTACAATTGACCAGGTACACTGCCCGTTACAGTGTTGTTTTTAGGTATAGTCGGCATAAAATAAATAGTAAAACTTGATACATAAAATAACACATACACAATGACACATCAGCAAGCAAGGTCCTAACCACCCGTACTACTAAAACCCAGGGTTACACGATAGTCAAGGAAAATCTAATGAAACCATAATCTAACAGGAAACAAACATCATAACAATAGTAATTACATAACTAGGCCAACACTTTAAGTGCTTAGCCGCTCATGATGAGGGAAACACATCAAGAAATAGAAGAACACATAGATTAAAAGCTCATAATTCTTACAAGTTATTCGAATTTAACGATTAAATACAAAAAATAATAAAGAGAGGATTCTACTCATGGACTCAAGGTGTGAATATCTTCAAAGGTGTTGGAAGCCTTGTCACCATCTGCCCATTGGCTGTAGAAGGAAGTGATGTCAGAATAGCTTGAATGAGGCCTCTATTTATAAGTATCGAACTTGTTACGTCGTAACTTATAAATGTGTTACGCTGTAACCTTCTTACACGACATTCCATAAATAAACAATAGTTACGGCGTAACCCGATATTGTGTTATGCCATAACCTTTAAATAATGTCCATAAGTAAGGGATCTTCCTTCCTTATTTGTGAATCTTTATGGTTACGGTGAAACCATAAGAGGTGTTATGCCGTAACTCTATCTTGGGGAAGATTTCCTTCTAAATACATAGTTACGGTGTAACTTGATATGGTGTTACGCCGTAAAGTTTTCATTGATCTTCGTACTTGCTTAATATATGTTACGGCGTAACCATATTTGGTGTATGCCGCCCTAACATTCATCAAATATTACACTTTGATCCTTTGTACCCTTTGTTTTCTTGTCACTTCCTGCATTTCATCTGAAACTACAAAATGATAGAAATAACTCGTTTTGAGTAATAGAGAAACAAATTTGCGGGTAAAATTAGGGTATTTTAAACCACTAACAAGTATCAAAAATTTGATGTTATCAAATAATCCCCACTGACTTCTGCTTGCCCTCTAGTAGAACTTGTTAGAACATTTTATAAAAAGATTTCTCGACAATAACTTCAAGAAATGAATTTATAAAACTCTTATGCTAGAAAACATTTCAAAAAAGCCCCAAACACCCAAAAACCCTCACGAAAGGATAAAAAAGTCACTCTCTCTACTAGTCAAAGTGTTTCATTTTTGGGTAGATCGCTCAATTGCACATTCCATAGCATACTTCTATCATAAGCTTGAAAGTAGTACACATCTGCACCATAGAATTAGGTCTAATAATTCTCGAAGGTCAACAGGGGTTAATATGTTTTTAATATCCGAGAGGCCTTGATAACACATGTGAACACATTTAATTAATTGTAATATAAACACCCAAAAAAATAGACTTAGTATTCTAAGTGTCATAAACATCTACTGTCCATCTTAGGTCCAAGATGTTTAAGCCGAAAATCTGATCGTCAGCACGGCTACTAGCTCCATATTCTTGCATAATTATTGAGATGGCTGGTGGCAATAATTGGGCACTTAAAGCTCCAATCATTTTTATTTTGACTTTATTGTGCACCATTGTTACATTCTTTAGCATATGTTGCTTTAGTTGCATCCCTCTTTTCTCATTACCATTCTTTAAAACATGCAAAAGCCACAGGAATATATCTTTTCATTATTGCCCCGCATCATTTGAACAATACGCACATCCCCCACTTAGATGAAACAAGGTCACAAGTGGTGATATAGGGGGGTGTTTGTAATCAAACTCATATTGGTAAGTTCCTACGAATGCATAAAATCTTCTTTCCAATCCCCGAACATGGACTTAAAGGTACCATAAAATTTCACAAAAAAAGGGGTGGGGGGGGGGGGAGGGCATAGAAACTAAAGACTACAAGGAAGGATAAGGCGATATGGTGTACAACTAAACATATAACATTGGTGAAAACATATCATGGGTTTAACAAGGGTGATCTAGGGGTATCTTGCACTAATAATGAGTGCAACAAAATGGTTTTATCACGGGAGGTCGACAAGTCAGTGTAACAAGTTGATAAACACACACATATAAGCTTATTTGGGTGAATTCCTAAGTGTTGCCTTCTTGAACTATCTATTCCTGCTAATCAATTAGGTCTCGAAATGATGTATATGCCAAGTTCTAAGTCTGACAATACTACCGTCAACACTCAAATATTTCGGTGGATTTTTAATAATATGATGGATAAACTGAATAATAGTCATAAATCTGCACAGAATAATATAGGGAATGTTCATTCGACAAAGGATTAATTTTAGTTATTTAAGAAAAATTTGACAAAAATTTAAAATTGCACAATATTCAAAGAAACTATAAATCGAAGGCAAAATATACGCAATCTTAATTTACCCCACCCCCCCCACTCAATTTATACAATGTCCCTATTGTACATTAAGGAAATTAATAAAAAGTGAAACGAGAGTAGGAATTAAACAAGAAACACCCCTGAGCATTGCTTCGAAATTTGAAATTTAACGGAAATCTTTTAGATTATTTCTTTCTTTCCGCAAGCTCTTTATCCCCTGTGATCAAAAAAACAAACCAAAGCATAAAATCGTTCTACAAGAATTATGAAGTGTACATGAAATACAAACCTAACTCACTTTCGTAGAAATCACGGTTGCATTAGCATAGCAACACGCCTTTTAAACCACGTGGTGACCCAAGGGATGAGTTTAGTCTCGTGAGGCCTTCCTAGATTAACATACTCACAAAGTTCCATTACTGATACCAGGTTTAGACATGTTTAAAACTTAAATTAATATGATTTCAGAGGAGGTTACGACGTAACCCCGGTGGTACGTCGTATCAAAGTTGAAAGAATTTATTTTAAGTTTATGGCTTTACAAGCTAACCGTGAAATGGAATATATGACGTAACTACAGTGTGTAACGGCATAAACTAAAATTGTTACGCCCGTAACTGCTACATTCAGCAAGGTTACCACATGAAATAAGAAGTCGAGCCGTCTCGATAATTGCCTCCTAGCGTCTGAATTTTGCAAACAAATAAGAAACATGCAAACCAACTCAGTGCAAAAAGGTATATTTCAATAAAATAAAGACGGGTTGTTTTGTCTCCGATAAGCACTTTGTTTTTTTTTGATTAACGATCCTTAAGTTAGTCTCTGCTTCAGATCTGACTTTACTTCCGTGAACATACTTATTGCCCTCAATTCTTTCCTAATCAAAGCATTAAATCGTCTCTTCACACTACCTAATGGAGGGCATCAGCCTCTCGATTCAGATAATGCATATAAAACTACTACTTCCTCCTATAAAAGAATATTTTTTTTCTTCAAAAGTTTTAACGTTGACATAGTGGATCCGTAGTCGGTCTCTCGACTCCACTACGCCACATTTCATTCCTCCTCGTAACCCACGTGCGAACCAAGCTTCATTGGTTTTCTTGTAAGTTTGTTGACATTTTTCCCCATAACATCATCTAGAAATACCCTTTCTTCCTATGCTATAATGTACTCAATTGACAAAGTGTTTAATATCTCATTATTGAACACCCTGTTAAATTCGTTAAGATCTTCTAATATGGGTTAGCCAATCTCCCTTGCATATTCAATCCTCAACATCATAACTATTAGAATCCATTTGTTGAAAATAATTCACAATCGGATTCATCAGTATATAAAACACCGTCAAACAATAAATGGGTAAAGTCCCGTTGGGCTAGGGTTTTAACAGGATCACCACTGCTTTATTTCTCTAAGATATATTATAATTAAACTAAAGGATGCTTTATGCGGATGCGTTAATTGTGACAGGATTAATCGTGTCTAGGTCTTAGGATGATGTCCCGCTTAAGTCTTAAGAATGATATGCCGCTTTGAGATAAGTAAATCATTGCACTAAAACAAACAAACCAGCATTGAACCGGATTTAATATGGCTAATTGATATGTGAGAAATCACATATCTTTATTATACCAAAATGGCCCTTAAAATGATCATAATGTGCAAAAATATACTTGTATTTGTGTATTTTGTTGTTTGTAAATGTGTAGGTACGAATAGTGCAAAAATCACAAGAAAACGGTCAAAGCCGGACAAACACGGACACGGGAATGGAAAGAGTGCAAAAGAGCCAAAAGATTGCTATCAAAACATAGTCAACTCTTGGTCAACCCTGGTCAAACATGTGAAGTCAAAACTCCAAAAATACCCAAAACAGTCCCTCATAGTTAACCCTTAATTCAAAAATAACCCTTAAAGCCCTAACACCGTTATCTCTTTATATTATAAGAGATAACGGTCGTTATCTCAATAACCAACCTTATAACCAAGCCCAAACCTTGCCTGTGGCCCAATCTTTTATACCCGGGCCCAAGTCAAACCTATACACAATCCCGGGTCAAACAAAGATATAAAAAGAAAGAGGGCGCGGGAAATCCCGTTTGTTACTATTCATTATCTCCTCCGATTTACCTCGCGTCAAAATCATGGGGTAAATCCAAATTAAGGACGTGGCTCAACAATTCAAGTGACAAGGTACGATGTGGCAGAGTTATACGTCACAAAAGCTCCTTATTGGTCCAAGTGCACAAGAAAGGACACGCGAATATATGAAAGAAACACTCCAATGATTGGGATTTTGCACTAAATCTAGTGCAAAAGAAGCACAAAGGGGTCTGACACACGGAATGCCACGTTGGCAATCCGTGTGCTCATCAAATCAATCCAACGGTTGAGAAAATGGATCCAATGATTAGAATAATTCAAGGGCCAAGATCAAGGGAGCGTCTAACTGACTTGAGGACCTAGAAGCTTCTTCTCAGGCTATAAATACAAAGGCATCCTCTCTCACAAGGGAGAATGGAGCTTAACTAGGAGTAGTGTAAAAATTAGCTTGTAGCTTATTGTAATTTTCAGCTTAATGTCATTTAAATACTTGTAATTTTCATTTAAAAGCTTTGTAATCTGTTTTTATTAATTAAAGTTCAAGTTTACTTATCATACTGAGTTTTAATCCGTTTTACTTAATATGCAAAATATGATTTAAATAAGCTGCTATTGTTAAATAAGCTCTTATAAGTTCATCTTAGCTCATCTTAGTCTATAAGCTAAGATAGAAGTAAATTTGATCATTAATCTACTTACACATTTAAAATCAGTTTACCTTATGCTTAATATGGATTTGGTTGCTATTGGATGATAAGCTTACCTTGGAAGAGCTTATTGGACTTTACTAGCTTATCCTTGTGATAAGCTAGAGCTTGTTGATAGCTCACTTGAGCTCATTCTTAGCCTTGTTTAGAGCAAAGACTCTTGTAAGTTTCTTCTTTACATTTAAGCTTAACTTTACACTATTAGCTTTAATCTGTTTCATACTGCTTATTATTTGCTTATTTTAGCTTAGATTAGTTTATAATTGCTTATTATTTGTGTTTAATGCTTATTTAGTTCAATTGTTTGTTTAGATCTTAGTTTTCATTTTTTTTATAAAACTGTTAAAAACCAAAAATATTAGCATTAGTTGTTAGCTTATTGATTTTGCTTATTTGATTGTTGAAACATGTTCATTAGGTTTGTTATAAGCTTATTATTATCTGGTAATTCAATTTTACTCTTTAAATCTTAAAATTATAAGCTTAAAATGGCTTTGGGCAACTTAAAGGAGTGTTTGGGTCAGGCAGTACTAACTCAAGTTAGTACTGCTTGAGGCCATTTGGTCCTTTAAATTTTCTTTAAACCACTTATTTAAGCTTATAAGAGTAGGATTAATAAGTTTAAATAGGTTTAGTTTAGTTTTCCTTAAGTTGACAGTTGCTAGGTTGAATTTGATAAGTTCTTATCAGTTTCATTAGCATCTTAGGCTCAAGTCTGTTTTAATTGTTAGTTTTGCTTTATTTACTCTTAGTTGTATGATTTATAGATGTTAGAAATTAGATTGTAGGTCTGCACTAGTTAGTTCAAAGTTTTAGAGTTAAAGTGTCAATTGCATCAGATAAGAAAAACAAAAAAATAGCCATTTTTAATCTTAATTTTCAGTAGGTAAAAGTGGTTTTTAGCTTTTCAAATTAGGTTTACAAGTAGCTTATAGGTTACTCTACATTAGTTTAAACTTGTTTTTCAATAATTAGCTTATTTTGATATCTGTTTTTAGCCTTAAAAATCTGCATTGTTCATTTTAAAAACCAAAAGTTACTAAGTGTTCTAAGTACAATAAGCTGTTTTCAAGCCACTTTTTCATTGAGTAATTGATTTTCAAAATGATTTTTAAAAGCTGTTCTATGTGGCTTTTTGGTTAAGGTTTAAGATGGTATAAGCTAGAAAGTCATAAGGATCCATTAGCTTATAGGAAATTAAGCTCAAAGTTCCCCTTAGGGACTGTTTGGTTAACAGTTTACACCATGAGTGCTTATTTCTTTATTTTAGCTTATCTGCTTATTGTATTTGCTTATTTAGGTTTAGTTTAGCTATTTAGGTTAGTATAAGCCCATTTTAGCTTATTTGGTTTTGCCATAAGCTTATTTGAGCTTATTTGCTTTCTAGTGTGAATTTCAAGTGAATTTAAGCCTTTTTAGCTGTTTTGTCTATCTAGCTTATCATTTGTGCTTATTTTTGTTCTTATGTGCTTTTTAGACATAGCTTATTGTCTGTTTTAGCTTATTTGTCATTTTTATTTGCTTAATCTCCTTAAAAAATACAAACAGTTAGATTTTTTAGGACTTAGAGTATTTTAAGCTTATTCTGCCTTGTTTAGCTTATTTTAGAGCTTATTCGTGCTTTATAAAAAAAGTGTCTTTGTAAAAAGTGCTTATTTTCAAGTTTTCTAAAAAGTTATAAAAAAATGGCGAAAATAAAAACACTTGGGATAGTGGGAAACCCCGAGTGAGCAAGGCTCGAACCCGGGACCTCTACCACCCTCACCAAGTGTTTTAACCCCCACACCCTTAACCATTGTGCTACATTAGCTCATCCGTTAGGATCTCCATTTAGTTAATTCTTATACACATTTTACCCCTTTTAGTACAATAAGTTGTTTTAGCTTATTTCACAGCTTATTCGATAAGCTGTGTTTCCCAACTTATTTTTCTTAGATTCCTTATTGTCCAAGCTATTTTTCAGAATTTTTATAAAACGTTTAGTATTTTTTATATTTAATTTTCTTTAAAATCGTTTTTAATTCATAAAAAATTATAAAAAAGTCAAAAAAATATAATTCTTTTTTAGAAAATTTTCTTTTATCATATAGTTCCTAGGAAAAATAGTTTTGCTTCCGTAGGGTTTAATTTGCAAAATTTCACTTTTTAAAGAACAAGATTCGTTCCCGTTCACGTTTTTCGTGTTTTTAAGCTCAAATCGACTCCGTTTTCATTCTAGTTTTCTTTAATCTTACTTTTTAGTTAATTTAGACTTATAAAAACCAAAAATATTATTTTAGGACTTAATTTTGTTAATTTAGGGTTTTAGGGCCCGTTTGGATTCCCGTTTTGCGTTTTTAGTTAAAGTTTAATTTCCCGTTATTAAAGTTAGGTTTAATTATCCCTTAATTTGCTCACTTTTAGGATTTTAGAAAACAAATCAACTTTGAACCAATTCAAATCATTGTCCAAACAACAAACGTGGTCTCAATTTCATAAATCTTTGGGAAAACGACCCGGTAAACACTTATCGGTTTAACGAATAATATTTTTGTGTAGAAATTGCTTCTAATCTTTGTCCTCAAGGATTTTTAGTAATTTTATTTATACTTATATATTATACGTATATTATATATTGATTTTCTACGATCACTAATACAGTTTTCTATCATTTGGCTTGTACCGCTTTTCTATCTTCTAATCTTCTTCTTTTATGTTTATTGTGTATTGAATTGGTATTTGTTTCCACCAAACCTGTGCTAGTCTCTCAGGCTGAAAACCCCAATATCATTAGACAATGTACATAGCATAGGTTTAACCAGTAAATAGACTAATTAAAATACTGATAGAATATAGGATTAATGTTCCACTCTTAATGTTCGACACCCTACTTATCGCAAACTCCATCTTGACCGGGTACACTGCTCGCTAAAGTGTTGTTTTAGGTTTGTCGGCTAAATATAAATTTAAAACTTGATAATCAAATAATTGACCCTACACGACAGCACATCAATGTGTTTATTGGTTTTGGTTATTTGTGTAATCAAATGTTCATGCTTAATATTATTAATAATAAATATTGGTTCAGCCTTTATGTCAACCTATAAACCGAATGATTCAATCATATGTCATGCTAGATTGGGCCATTCCCACTTTAAGAGGATGCAAGATATGTTTAAGGATGGGTTAATCCCAGCTTTTAACATGGATACTAAAAAGTGTAAGACTTGTATGCTGACTAAAATAACTAACAAAACATTTCAAAATGTAAAACGTGAAATTAAAGTTTTAGAGCTGATCCACATTGATTTGCATGTTACTCCCTTATTAGGGAATACGAAATACTTTGTGATATTTATTTATGATGCTTCAAGGTTTTGCTCTATGTTTTTGTTATACATTAAAAGGATGAAGATTAGTTAATTAATAGTACTTCAAAACTGAAGTTGAATTTACAAACAAAGGTGCCATGATCAAAGAGTTGATAGGGGAGGTGAGTATATGAGATAAATTTAGTACTTCGAGGTACAGTTGGTGATTATCCCATGAAGTGGCACTCGCTATCTATATCCAAACAAAATCGGTAGAGCTGATAGGAAAAAATAGAGTACTGAAGAAATGGTTAATTCCTGTTGTCCTATTCAGGGCCGTGTCAAAGGGTTTTGGGTGAAGCTATCTTAACAACTTGATATTTAACTTAATATGGTCCTTAATATAAGGAAACATGATTACCCTATTTTGATATATGACTAAAAAGAAACCCAACCTGAACTTACCCTTAATGGTTTGGGGGTTGTAGTGGTAGTTGTCAGACTCCTGGGTCTTAAAAAGACTGAAAACTTTAGGTGAATGAGGCTTAAGTGCATCAGCTTTGTTGATTGTGTGAGATCTGTGAGCCAAGGCTTTTAGGTTCTATGTCAATTGAACTAATGAATCTGTTTTAGTTAACTCAATAAGTAAAAAAAAAAATCAAGGGATGCTGATATCTTATTGAGAATAGGATTCTCTATCAGTCACTTAGACGCAAGTTCCAGTAGGTCCCTTGATAATGGGAACTGATGACATTGGTGTTTTAGTGGTTCCTGAAGAGTCCATTGAATAGGTTATGGTTCAACAACCTGAACCGAGCTTAGAAAAAAAAGGGCCTACCCCAAAATAAAATAGGAATTCACAAACGAACTTTAGCTAAATTTCAGTTACACTTAAGTTGCAGTACAAAAGATGAGGTCTGTTTGACCAAAACTCCTGATACTTTATTGTGTTGAGGTGTTTATCCAAGATATTTTGATAAGCAATGAAGTCTCATGATGTGTTGCTCGCGCTTTGAAATAAAGCGATTAATGATGAGATGGATTCCATCATGGGCAACAACACTTGGTGTTGGCTGATCTACCTATAGGTTGCAAACCTTTTGGTTGCAAATGGATCTTCAAAAGAAAACTGAAAGTAAATGGAACAATTAAAAAGTTTAAGGCAAGACTGGTCATTCAGGGCTTTAGACAAAATATTTTTTATACATATGCTCTAGTGGTACGTATCAGTACCATAAGACTGTTGATTGCTTTGGCATCAATTCATAATCTTATTATTCACTAGAAGGATGTGAAGACATCATTCTTGAATGGTGAATTGGATGAGGAGGTCTATATGAACCAACCTCAGGGCTTCATTATGCCTGGCAATGAAAATAAGGTGTGTAAACTGATATAGTCCTTATATGAACTAAAGCAGGCAACTAAGCAATGACATCAAAAGTTTGATGAAGTGGTTTTGTCTAGTGGTTATTTACTTAACCAAGCTGACAAATGTGTATATAGTAAATTTGATGAATCTAGTAAAGGAGTCGTCATTTGCTCTATAGTGCTGATGACATGCTGATTTTGGTACTATCAAGTTCAGGTGGCCCCATGACAATTGAATTCTTGTCGTTAAAGTTATCCTTAATGGACATGGGGGGTGGCTGGTGTTATACTTGGCATTAGGTTTTAACATGAAAGTAAATGGAATAGCAACTTCTCAGTCTCATTATATTGAGAAGGTACTGAGGAAATTCAATTATTTGATTGTACTCCAGTAAGTACTCCTATGGATACAAGTGAGAAGCTGATGCCCAGTAATGGTCAGGCTGTATCTCAACTTGAGTATTCTAGGGTGATTAGATGCCTGATGTATGCCATGACTTGTACATGGCATGATATTGCTTTTTGCAGTGGGTAAACTGAGTAGGTACACTAGTAATCCTAGTACTCAGTACTAGCAAGCAATATAGAGGGTACTAAAGTATTTGAAGAAAACTATGGATTATAGTTTGACATATACTATATATCATTCAGTTCTAGAAGGATACATTGATGCAAGCTGGATCAGGAATACTAAAGACAATTCGTCTACTAGTGACTGGGTATTCCTGCTTGGTGGTGGTGCAATTTTTTAGGCATCCAAGAAGGAAACTTGCATCACCAGCTTAAAAATGGAATATGAATTTATGGCTTTAGCAGCTGCTGGTAAGGAATCTGAATGGTTGAGAAACATGATCCTTGAGATTCCATTGTGGTCCAAACCTATAGCACCTATTTCTATCCGCCGTGATAGTGTTGCTACATTGGCAAAGGCTTATAGCCAAATGTACAATGGGAAGTCTAGACACTTGGGTGTCATGCATAGCATGATTCGTGAACTTATCATAAATGAGGTTGTATCTATAGAGTTTGTGAGGTCTCAACAAAACTTAGCTAATCACTTAACGAAGGGATTGGCTAGAGACTTGGTTTTAAAGTTTGCTAAAGGGATGAGTTTAAAGTCTAACTTAGTCGCTGAATGCTAAGACATCCAACTCCCTCATGAGGAAACTTGAGAGCCGAGTTCAATGTGGAAAGCTGAACAGTCAGTGGACTAAAGCACATTTTTTCAATCATCCTAAGGATATTCTTGGAACCTACTGAAAAGGAGGATGAAGTATTTACTTCTTAATGGTTAATTTCATTGAAAAAGTGCTTAGCAAGAGCATGAATAAATAGGAACCACCTATATGAATATTGAGGTTTTGCCACTTCAGGGAGCTATGGACTTTTAGCTCTTACAATATTTATGAATTGGATATGGACACATGACTTGTATAGTGTCAGGAGCGTTTAAGTGTTTGAAAACTTGTGTGTATTTTATCTTCAGGTATTCAAATGGGTTGAAGGGTTCAATTCTTAGAACACCCTAATTCTCACATATTTGAACGTGTAATGTACTAAGATGGAAATTCAATCCTCGGGATATTTTTGTTTATGCACTTGTTTTGTTTAATGTTTAATTTACATGCAAATGAATTGTACTAAATTAGGGAGGATTGTTGGGAATTTAGTTTAATTGCGGGTTCAGTTCATACTGGGTAATGGGGCTGGAGGTACAGAGTGTACACATATAGGGCACTGAATAGCCTGACTCTGATAGTGGTAAAAAGGGATTCAAGTCACTGATAAAGTTCAATGAGTTCACTCTTCAGTGAGTGTAACTCTAAACGGAATGGTATTCATCAGTCTGATGGCCTCAGCTTTGTACTCTTAGAGTGATAAGCTAAAGGACACCATCAGGGAGTGATACATCAAAGGACTTATCCTCAGCGGGTTTACTCACCAGTGAGTCTTTCAGCGTGAACACTTCAGCTTGTATGCTCTTCAGGGAGCTAGTTGATGAATGTTCTGGTCGCTGAAGGAAGCCTTAGCTGGAATGAATCCAACTAACTTGTAACATATTTGACCTATTCATGTGGCAGTTATAACTGCATTAATGACCACATTTAATTGGTCGTGCAACCACCAATCCCTATAATTATGGAGGCTAATTATATGGTGATTAATGGGCCGTTAATCACTTATAATGCATTGACTAGGGTTGAGTGATCTCTACTATAAATAGAGATCATAACATCTACATGAAAAATATACAGAAAACAAAAACACTTGGATGCACAAGGGTTCTTGATTTGTGCATAAATCATTAACAAACATTTGGTCTTATCCCAAGTAGATATTCGTGATACCCACGCATTAGGGTTAAATAGTTTACTTTGGAAAGTGATAACACGATTCTAAGTGATATCCGGTAACCATTCATTGGTAATTAGCTAGGCATTGATTATCTTCACCTTGTTCTGGGCTTATAACCACCAACATTATTCAACCAGTAAAGAGAGTGTATGATGTGTTGTAAAAGCTTTAAATTTATAGACTAGTTTTACCGATTCAAACCAACACACGAGTAAAGTGTAACCCCCGTATATAGTATAGATTTTAGGCAAGACCAGGTCGTTCCACGGGATTGTCGTTCTTAAAAGGTAACATGTTTTGCAAGAATATCTCTAGATTTTTCACGAATCTAAAGATTGATTATAAAAGACACCGTTTACAATTTGATTATTTTCGTACACAAGTGATTAAAACAATGCTTGTTCAGGCTAAGAACAATGAGGATAAACATACACGCAAATAAGAATGCGCACACAAATAAGAGCATAAAAGCAAGAATAGACAACTAATTATTCAAGCATATAACTATTTAATATAAGAAGGAATCCTTTTGGCCTTTAATCCTTAATATACCAAATGCTTTGAAGATTGATTTATGAATGATGATGATAATAATAAACTCTCCTAATCAGGTTCGTTAGACATATGATTAGGCGTTAAACATATTTTGGGTTGATAAATGTTTTATTAATCCATTCTCACAAGATTAACATCGGGTCATTCATAGACAAATAACACGAAACCTCACCAAAGTAATAAAGGCTTTCGACCTTTTTCTATTACCAATGATGCATCAAACACTTAACAATTATCCACATATTCCAAAATCGAGCATATTATGATTATAATCATAAGCATAAATATCATGGCATGATTACATCATATGTCCTTTTTAGCCCAAAGAAACATAAACGACTACTCCATAATCATGGTAACAAAACACATAATAAACTTGATGAATTTAGTAAAGATCATATTAGAAAGAGTAATAAGATTAATACCAAGCTCACAAGCAAATGATCGTGTTACAAGAGTTTTCCCAAACGAAAACTACAAATTTCCAAACGAATATTCCAAACTACAAATTTCTCTGTCACAACAACTCTAGCCCGAATACTAACTACTAAATCGTCCTCCTTTGATAATAGCACAAGTGAGATTGGATGAACTAAGTTAGTTTATCCTTTCTTACTAACTTTTTGATGATTTCTTGATGGTGTATGTAAACACAGAGATAGGGGTTTAATTTATAGACTTTAGAAGCTTCTCTGATCGTGGTTAATCATTACTAAGTGTCAATGATCGGTCACTAATCAATGCCATGGAATTAATTGATATTTTTGTAACTGCATGTGCAAGTACGCCGCACTTCATACTAAGTACGCTGCACTGGTCTTTGAATTAAAGTCTCTCTCCCCGATCACAAGTACGCCGCACATCATACTAAGTGCGCCGCACTTTGATGTGAATTTCTTTAATATTTCTTCTAAGTCCTTTCTTTAACGACCGTTAGCATCTTTAACGGATATCCATTGCGTTTCTAGTCTTCCTTTCTTCTTTTAACCCTGAAACAACTAATACATGAATAAGTACCTAAAGATATAACATTTAATATATTTATATAGCTAAATAATGTACAAACGAGGGATATTTTATGTATAATAAGAGCGTTATCAAATCCTCTCATACTTAGCTATTGCTTGCCCTCAAACAATCAAATCGAAAGTACTTCATTTTTAATATATAGATGTGGAATAATAAAACAAATCAATGATCACAAGCTAACATAACACGACTAAGCAACTCACGAATTAAGAATAATTTAATTTCACACTCACTCATATTTAGTGGAGTAAATAATATAAGTAAGTCACTCAATCGATCAGTCATGATTTATTCAGATTACCATATGCTTGTACAAGAAACTAAACAAATCTGATAGGGGCGTAAGCACCAGACATAATCGTCAAAAGAGAGGGGTTTTATTCGGTTTATATGGTAAAGATATGGTTAGGGGTGTTATCGGGTCGGGTTGTCGGGTTGTCGGGTGTTATCGGGTCGGGTGATTCGTGTTTTGGTTAGAAAAAACTAACTCGAAACCCGACCTGATAAGGGATCGGGTTATCAGGTTCGGGTGAATATCGGGTCGGGTCATGTCGGTCGGATGATTCGGGTTATCGGGTTGTACATTAAACCTAACTCTATATAAATTAGCAAGTTGAAAATTATGTATTCCTTATAGAGTTGCACTATAGTAGAAGCATAATAGCAATAAAAATAACAAAAATAGTTTAAGAAAACAATACAATATCAGTATTTGTTCGTAGACTTGTACATCAGTAGGCAAAATAATAATTCTTAGCCTTCTACTTATATATTTGTTCCTAGACTTGTAGATTAGTAGGCAAAATAATAGCCTTGTACTTATATTTTGTTCTTGCACTCGTACATCAGTAGGCAAAAATAACAAACGGTATAGATTATTGCATCAATCATAACAGATACAACTTCGTGGCAAAATCCAACCTATTTTGACCACTTTTAGAATTATTTCTACCTTCTTGTTAGTGTTCTAATCTATTGTCCACGTATAGGATATATGTATAGCAAAAATGGAGCTAGGGGAACGTCCAACAACCCTTATATAGTACCTGTAATTTTTATTCAAAAAAAGATATATATAATAATTGTCGGGTCTTATTGGGTTGACCTGATAACCCGATAAGATAAATAACTCAACCCAAACTTGACCCGATAACAATATCGGGTTATCAGGTTCGGGTCAAACCAACCCGACAAGATTTTTTAACCCGATTTAACCCGACCTGATAACAATATCGGGTTATCAGGTTCGGGTCAAACCAACCCGACAAGATTTTTTAACCCGATTTAACCCGACCTGATAAGCCTTATCGGGTTTGGGTTCGGGTCGGGTCAACCCGACCCTACTGACACCCCTGGATATGGTATGTCAATAAAGGATTTATTTTTGGTATTTTTCGGGGTTTAATTGTCAAAAAGTTTATAATCAAATCATTATCCATAATATCCGCAAATATACACTTACTTTCTTCCTTTTCACCACACTTTGGCTTATTTTTGCCTTATTATTTTTTCTTTATACTTTTTTTCTTTCGGGAATATTTGTTCTCCCCCATACTTATGATAAGCACACTACTTCAAACGAAATAAGAAGTTTGCAACCTTCGCACTTCATTATAATAGCAACAAGGCATGCAGACATGTGCATTGCACACAAGTTGTGTCTAATTTTTGATTGTCTAATGGTTCAGTGAAATGTTGATGTCTAAGTTTGATGGTACATATTTTTGGAACGGGTCGCGTAGTGTTTAGCTACATAGTTATAAAATAATTTGAGTTATAAGTTAACTCTAATATACCACGCCCAAAAACTTTGCAATGGTTACATGTAATTGGTTTTCAACTTTTTCTCAGCTTTACTTCTTGGCCTATGCTTGCATTATAGTATACCATGCCCAAAAACTTTGTAATGGTTACTTTCATCCAAGTCGGAACCAAGTAAACTTTGACAATTATGAAGAGAAACGAACAATGCTGATAAAAAAATTGCAACTAAATGATATTAAATATCAACGAACTATGACTTTACAGAGCCTCTCTATAAATATGATCATTAATCTAATAAATTTCTCAAGACATACATTAATATGTGCCTAATATATCTAAAAAATACATTCAATAAAATTTTCAAGATTAAGTCCTAAAATTTAATGTTCAGTCTTAATGATATGGTTGAGTTTTAGTATTAAATGCATTTGATATGGAATTGTTAAGCTAAGTGAATTAGAAATTTCTAAAGTCGTGAAATTAACTACTAACCACACAAAGCATGTTTAATATATATCATTTCAACTTCTGTGAGGTATGTTTAATATTGAATGAATAATCAACTAATAAAGAATAATAGTGAAACAAATAATACAGATGTTTGTTAGCTGAGAAAACCGACACGAGTGTGAAAATGTAGGATCATTAGGAGTTTAGGAACGTTTAATTTAGTCATTTCTACCACATACACACATGATCAATTCTCTTAAAAATTATAGGGTTTCAAAAGGTGTGATTTAATAAATATAGCTATGAAAGTGATGATGACAGGTACATGGAGAATTCTCTAATATACACGCATGATCATTTCTACCACATACACACACATCTCCTTTCAAATTCAGTGAAAGCATTGGATTTCAAGCATACAATTTGTAAGGAGTAATTAACAACTGATGGTGTTGTCGTGTAGGTGTATTTTATGCTTTCAAGTTTTAAATTTATATTTTGCCGACTTTACCTAAAACAACACTTTTCACGGGCAGTGTACCCGATCGATGGGAGTTTCATGGTAAGTAGGGTGTCGATCACTAAGAGCGAGAAACACTTTTAATTTATTAATACATTGGTTTTTCTAATCTAAGTTAGTCCAATCTATGCTAAACCTATGCTAAAACTATGTTAATCCTAAATCTAATGGATCAGGGGAGGGTTTTAGCCTGAGAGACTGGCACAAGTTTTGTGGTGACTAAAACCAATTCAATATACTAAAACACATGCAAAAAAATTAACAGAAGATAAAAGAGCGGTCAAGCCAAATATAAGAAATTTGTATTAACCATTATTAACCCAATCAAAACGTTGGTTTGTTTATTTAGTGCAATGATTACTTATCTCGAGGCGGCATATCATTCTTAAGACTTATGCGTTACTTCTTTCTAAGACCTAGAAACGTAGAATTTTGTCACAATTAAACGCATCCGCATAAAGCATCCTTATTTGCTGATTATAATCTATCTTAGGGATTAAGGCAATGGTGATCTTGTTAAACCCGAGCTCATTGAGACTTTACTCACTTACTGCTTAACGGCTCTTTATATACTAGTAGTCCACTGTCTGAGTCTTTACCAATTAATCAAGAATGTACTTGTTGATACCAAGGTCACCTTATGGTCCACCTAAGCTCATAATCAAAGGGCAAAGATAGGTCAATATTTATGATCATGTGATTCTAGATATATAAATTACAATATGGAGAGCTATCCCGGACTCTTAGCCTACGCCTAAACAACACCGAAGTTGCAGCGCATTAAATATGTAGGACTAGACCCAGTTGAATGATAGGCCGCATACTTAAGTATGTAAACAAGTATGATGATAAACATAAACAAGCAATTCAATGATAAATTAAAAAATCGAGATAAACAAACCAAACATTAAGATCTTTATAACAATGGCTAATACCTGAGGGTATTAGTCTTCAAACCTCATAATTAATACAAAAGTAATAATTTAGCCAAGGTAAACTAACTGAGTTAACGAATGATACCAAAAAGTGAACGATTACAAGAGTATAAGAAATTACACGTTGTCTCCTATGGAATTAATCGTGTTGCTCGACCTCTTCTGCTCTTTTTCTCCTCTGAAGATCGACTTTTATAGTTTAGGTATTGAGAATATGATTTTGCACACCTAAAACACGTCTTTGAGTTTTCTATTTATAAGGTCTGAATCGGTTTTGATACGGCGTATCCAAGGTGTTGGATATGACATATTGGGGTCTTCTTGGAGTAGGGACCACGTTTTATATCTTCCAGAATATTTACATACGATATCTTTGATACGATGTATTTCCTTCTTCTGGATACGGCGTATTGATCTTGTTTCCTTTGTGGTCTTTGGTGAGGTTCAGGCATGGATACGCCGTATCTTCCTTGATGGATACGGCGTATTGGTAAGTCTAAATAGTAATCTTTAAAATATCTTTGTTTAAGTTCAGACGTATGCGGCGAGCCTTTTAGTTAACTTTAACCAAGTACTCCATATATTACTGCAATTCTCAATTCAATGATCGATTAAGCTATCAATTCTTTGCAATAAGTTAGTACAAATATTGGGTTAATTACATGGGATAAATGATGCTAAAAAATATACATTATTTGATGTCATTAGTTTGACAACTTAAATATTTCGTCCGAAATATTCAAGTAATTTTAACTTGCGATTGCAAACGTTAAAAGTCATTTCCAAAAATTCATATTCAAGCCTTTTAACAACATATGTTAAAACACTTTTCCAAAAGCTAAAAGCTAACATCAACCTTTGAGTAACAAAGGTCTTACGAGTTTCTACATAAGTGATTCGTAGCTTCTTTAATATACACACCTTAAGACTAATCACATTCACTTCCGTTAGTCCTTTCCATCCCCATAGGAATGTCATGATGTTTTATCGTCATGCTCACCTCATACATAATAAGGATCGAACTTTATCCATCGATCTTAGGATAGAAAACTCATCGAAATCCGTCATCATTTCCTTCGCGACAATGTCCATAAGGAAATATTTTCATCAAAAAAATTTCGTCTAAAGACAACATCACCGACATCCTCAGCAAACCATTCAAACATGAACTATTTAATTATTTATGTCTAGGTCTAGTAATGATGGAACAAATCTCGTAAACGTGTCATTCTCCTTTTAATAGTCTTGTTGCTATCAAATTTATCTCTATAAATCTCGACAACTTAATTATTTCATCCGAAGTGCTTACGTAATTTTTAATTCGCGAAATGCAAATTAAAATGTCACTCATTGTTCATATCTAATTCGTTTCACAAAAATCTTAATCATGCCTCTATTATTATATAGATGGTTAATACCCTCCGTCTATCTTTTCCGCTACCACCTTTAAGACAACCTCGTCATATGATTGTTCTATGAACATTCGCAATACTCGAGAAGAGCTACATAATATCATGAATGAAGTTTGTCATATGCTTTCCGTCAACTGTCTTGACATTGTCAAGCTCATCGCTTTCGTCTTCATTTGTCTTCACTTATTTTTTTCACACTTTATGTTCGGATGAGCACGAATTTAATGGGAAGGTAAAACACACTCGCTCACTTATATCATTTAACCAAATACACTCAAGAACTCATACGTGATACTTATTCACTAGAAACCAACTTACAAGAACACTCACTTCCTTT
>BQNB010013354.1:9335-20782 GCA_026074375.1 Tanacetum coccineum | reverse complement strand
GTTAAAGCATTTATTTGATCTATTACAAGTACACAACCAAACACCTCACGAAATAGGAAGATGAAAACACTCAAATCACTCAACTAATCTATGTGGTAACATGTAACTAATTCACTCAATTGCTCGGTCGTGATGAGTATTCTATCATAAGATTGGCAAGGATACACATCTCCACCGCTAAAGCTAAGGAGTAACACGTTTATAAAGGTAAATATGGGTTTACATGAGAAGGCTTAGGGTTGATTACTCTAACTAATCTTTGTCGATATCAATATTCCAAGAGGGCGACAAAGACCACACATACACACCCGTAACGACAGGATAGACATATGTGACTGCTCACTCCCACCTCAAATAAGCTAAAGAGTATGAATAGTATAGTAATATAGGGTATGGATCTTCTAACTTTCACCAATAGTAATAAACCAACAAGACAGGTGAGACATGCATACATGGGACATGCACGCTCGATCACATCCTCATTCATGTAAAATCCAAGGTTAATGATTAGGAAAGGAAAGTAAATTGTTGTTAAATAAAAATTACGAAACAAATAGATGAAGTCTAAAATACAAGTTGCTAGACACTTTTTCCGGACCATTACCATGATAAAGACACGACTATTTACAACGTCTTGATCATAGATCAAAAACAACAACCTAAGTTGGCGTTCCCGTAACGGTCAACTTCCTAATCATCCCATACTTTACATACTTTACAAGGCAAGTGGCGATATCTTCCACTTTATACAATACTCTACATCGTCGATTTGTATCAACGAATAATCGATCCTTTGTGTAATTCCTTCGGTAGTTACGAAACGACTATCTTCAAACTTTCCTTCTCTCTTTTTTTGTTGTGATTTTTCTAATTTTTTCGATTTTTTTTGCTAACACTAAATTACGAAACTCGGGGTTAATCTTAACCATCTCTCACGATCTAATATTTGGATAATTCTTTCGATAATTCTTTCATTCTTGGCGTACATTAATGCGGTTAGTATAATTCTTCGGACGTACATATGTATAAATTTTGGTCTATAAGATACATTTCCTTTTGCGATGGTGCAAAATTCTTCCAACCGTACCAAAATTGACACAAGACTCAAGAAATACAAACTTTACACTTTTTGCAACTAGCAACTGTAAAATAAACTTAATCTAACAGGGTAGGCTAAGGTGTAAAGGTGCAACGAAACAAGTAATTAGTGTAGTTCCTAAAGGATCGGCTCTACGGGTTGTTCTAGGGGCATCTTACTCTTAAAATGAGAGTAAACAAAGGGTTTATACGGGGGCTAACTAACCGGTGTAGTTAGTTAATAAGCAACATGTAAAGGCGTTTTGGGTGTAATCATAAAAATTACCAATTTAAACAAGTTACTCCATCTAAATCCATAGTACTTATCACTGCGGTCTCGAATAGATATACTAAGCCAAGTTCTAAAGTCTACTACTTCACCGGCACACTCATATTTTGTGGAATTTGGGTAAACATTTGAAAACGGATAGGTTAAATCCTCATAAAATCTAATAAAGATTATTGTGTGCGGGTTATGTAACAAGTAATTTTCACAAAAGTAAGCTTGAATTTTTTTTAAAAGTTGAGCATAATTTAAGCATTTTGATGTGAAAAATAGGACAAGTAAACATTCTAATTCCCATCCCCCCACTTGAATTATACAATGTCCTTGTTGTATAGATAAAACATTAAATACGGGAATTAAAAAGAATTAGAATGAGAAACTCCCCTGATATTTGCTCGGTAGATTCTCCATGTTGAGTTTATTAAGCAAGATTATGTGTTGAACAGCCGCCTTGAAATTTCAAGACTCTAACACTTCAAGATCTCCAGATTTGTAAATTCTCCACCAATATTCGTTGATATTTCTTTCATGAGGTCCTAGATAAATATAAGAAAAACATGTGCATTCCTATCTTGGTACCTACGGTTAATTTAAACAAAGCTAATCAAAACTGTATAGGAGACCAATATGCCGTATCCATAAACTGGAATATGCCGTATTGAGAAACCTGTAAAAAGTATCTAAATATGAATCAGTTTGTTAAATACGCCGTATCATGTGCATGAATACGCCGTATTGCCAGAACTGACAATAACATTTTTAAAGTGCATAAAAAGTAAAGACTAATAACGTTCAGATAATCAATACGCCGTATGGTATGGAGCGGATACGTCGTATTGATGTCTGGGAAGACAGACTCGATAAAATTAAATAACGTTCCGGGTTGTCTCCCGGTAAGCACTTTTGTTTATAGTGAAGTCTTTAAGTTAGACTTTTCTTTAGCTTCTCTTCACCATTCCATCTCATGCACACTAATGTGCTCGCACATGAGCCATTCTTCCATCTTCGTATCTCGAATGTAATTGGGTCCTAAGTTCAATACTCCTTTGTAGAACCCTTTAAGCTTTTGGTATGGATGCGAGATTCCATTCATCTTATCCTTTTCACTTACCTTCAGTAATGGCGGGATCTTGTTGCATTGTTCATTAGTGTGGTGTTTAAACCTCGGATGTGACTGCACCATTTGGTAAGTTACATCATCACCATTGTAAATGGTAATCATCCCTTCGAACCGTCTTGTTTTAATTCCAACATCTCTTAAAAATGGTTCGCCAAAAATAACATCGCCCATTCCATCATGACGATAAGCATCCATATCTTCTAAAACTGCGAAATCTGTCACAACAGAAAAGGTTCCAATAAAAATAGGCACATTCATTAAAGCTCCTATAACATTATTCCCTTTGTACACCGTCTTATCTTTCATTGTAGAATTATAAAATTTTTTGGACATCACATTGACATAGAATAATGGGAAAAAATTAGCGTGCGTAAATTCAAATCCTATCATGCATGAAAACTTTAAGTTGTGAGCACAATCTATATGGATCTTCTTATCATAGTCGCAATAACTAGGGTAATATCAATTCTAGTAATCAAGTTTAGCATCCTAGTTTTTAATTCATTAATTACCTACTTCCCTTAATGGGCGGCATCAAATCACACCTATGAATTTCTCCCAAGTAGAATGGTTCATTTAGATCATTATTTAATATAATCCTCAAAGAATGGGTCTAATGATCTATTTAACACCAATGTCTCCCCCATAAGCCTAGCTTCTAAATCAAGTTCCATTCTTTCTCTCAAACTTAGCATGTAGACCCTTTGTTGGGAATTATATTGATTTGATGATACAAAAACCCCCCAAAAAAAAATTTTTGGGGGATTTTTATTTTAAATATAACAAAAAACGATGAAACAAGAATCGAAATCAAAAGAAAATTAAAGGATCTAAAGTTGTAAGATTGAATTCTACAAAGATGAAGGATTCTAGAAGATTTGGTCAAATATATGAAAATAAAGATTAGAAAGATTTAGTTTCCTAATACAATTAGTTTTCCTTGTAAGTCTAGATTGGACTCTATATATAAAGAGATCCCTAGACATTGTTTTTGTGTGCACAAGAAAAGATGTAGACGTCTAGATTGAGTGGTTTAGCCCTAAGGTCAAGGTGTTCTTGATCCTGTTACAGTTAGGTAATCGTTCTATACTAATCATATAGAATTGGGGCTTGGTGTATGAATGAAAAACCTTGTTTAATAACATTAATTCTTTGTTTAAATTTCGTTGTGCTATATCAATCTTTGTTATTATTAATCCTAAATAAGTCTATAAACAAATCTCGATCTAAACGATTTCACACCTCTTAATTAAACTACTAGCAGGTTTTACACTTATGAAAATAATCCTTTTTTCCTCGACCCTTAAAGTAATCTTTCTTTTGTAAACATCAATCTTAGCACGGGCAGTAGACAAAAATGGTTTTCCGAGGATCAAGGGCACTTTGATATCCTCGGGCATATCTAGAATTATAAAGTCTATTGGGAAAACAAATTTACCAATACCTACTAGCACGTTTTCAGCTATTCATTTTGGATATTTCACTGTCCTGTCTGTAAATCTCAACTGTCAAACTTAGTGTGAGCTAATTCTTCTGAATCCTAAGTTAAACTCCCGTGGGTCTTTCTCCTTTCTAGTATGGGGATTGTTGTTTGTGAAGCTTCAGAGAAAGCTTCCGAGAATTGTGGTCTATTGATCCTTTCTTTTCTTTTATTGTAGTAACATTAATTGATTGGAAATCGGAATCGTCCTTTGTCTTGTCCCCCCCCCCCCCCCCCCCCCCCCCCCCCCCCCCCCCCCCCCCCCCCCCCCCCCCCCCCCCCCCCCCCCCCCCCCCCCCCCCCCCCCCCCCCACCCCGCTTGTACATCAGTGTGCGGTTCTGTCTAGTGGATATGACGTATTGGTTGGATCCAAAATGGTGTATCGGGTATGAATCAGCTTCAATAATAGTTGAAATCGACTAGACATGATCTCTCGGGTTCGCTTTAGTAGAGCTAGGTTGACTTCCAAATCCTCTTTTCCCCTCCTTGTACTTGCTTATTTGGCCGATTTGAATTTCCAAAGTTAATCGTTGCTCCTTGGCTTTGAATGGCAGCATCCGTCAAAGCTCGGATTTCTTTAATTAAATTGGAGTTTTCTTCATGTCTCTTTGCCGATTCACTCATGATATTGATCAGGGTATCTTCTATAGATTGCCTTTGTTCTTGGTACGAAGGATTTACGTTGTTCCTTTGATAGAATCCCGAAGCTGCTGCTCTATATCCCCCTCCTTGAAAAGGTCCACCAAATTACGTATAGTAAGCTTCTTTAGGGTTTTCCCTTCTTCTTTTAGTGGGCAATCTTTGGTGTAATGGGGTCCTTTGCATTGTTCGCATCCAACTTGAGCAGCATAGACTTTTTCATTCACTTTCTTGATCTCTCTCCCTAGATTATTGAGTTGTTCTTGTATAGCTGCCAATCCGTCAGAAGTTTCAGTACTTCTTGACCTTGGTGTTCCATTGTGCTATTTTCGAGAGTATTAAGCCATTTCTTGGATGGCTATCTTTGCATCAGCAAAAGTCTTAGATGGTATAACACCTTTTGAATCAAGAATCTGTCGAGTAGGAATTCCCAATCCATTATAGAACAAAATTAGCTGTGCATCTCCTTTAAATCGTGATGAGGAATATTCATCAGCAGTTCTTTAAATCGCTCCCATGCTTGGTAAAGGTTTTCATCAGGTTCTTGCTGAAAGTTGTTGATTTCCTCCATTTTCTTTGCAGTTCGAGCAGGTGGACAATATTTGTTCAAAAATTTTGTTTTAAGACCATCCCAGGTTGCAATTGAACCAGTTGGTTCGTTTCTTATCCATCAGCTTGCGGCTCTAGTTAAGGACATAGGAAAGGCTCTAAGCATCACTTGGTCTATAGTTATATTTAGAATGTGGAATAGATCCACGATTTCAAGAAGTTTCTTATGTGTTCGTTCGTATCTTCATGTCTGAACCGCTGAGTGTTTGTACCGTTGTTCCTATGAGAAATTGGCCTCTTTAGTTCAAAGTTACTTGTCTTCAATTTTGGCCTAGCAACCTCCGATCCATAGTCGCTCGGGTTCTTTGCTCATGTTTGCTCCAATAGTTTACGCCCATTGTTTCTCTTTTTTTTTTTTTCTTTTTTTTTTTCTTTAACTTCTTCCTCTGAGTATTCTTGGTTAGAAAGTAAAATTGAAATCAGGCGATCTCAATTCGTCAAGACTTTTGTCTTGAAGTTGTCTCCTAGATGATCGAAATTATTGTTCAGGTTCTTTGTAAGGTGTGAATAGTTCATTTGTTGAACTCCTTGTCATGCACTACCTGAAATAAGGGATAAACAATCAGTAGGATAGGCTCTTTAAGATAGAAAAATTTTAGCACAAAAATCAAATATGAAAACTAAGACTTTGTTGCAGATGATTGATACGCCGTATCCAATGGAAGTGGATACGCCGTATTAATCTTTTGAGAGAATGTGCTGTATTGGACAGAAAGTTGGATACGCCGTATCCAATGGAAGTGGATACGCTGCATCGAGTTATCGACCAGAACAGTGTATTTGAAAAACAATTAAATTAAACACATAAATATACAAGCAAACAATTAAACTAACAAATATACAAAATATACAGAATATACAAGAATATACACTAATCTAATTTACACTACTCCTAAGGGTTAGATCTAATGTTAAAAACCAAAATATAAAATAAAAATCAAGATTAATTTTCACTCCCCGGCAACGGCGCCAAAAACTTGATGTGTCGTTGTGTGGTGTATATTTTTATGATTCAAGTTTTAATTTAATTTTGCACTTATCCCAAAAATAACACTATTAAAGGGCAGTGTATAGTCGGTGGTAGAAATTCGTGGTAAGTAGTGCCGACACTTGAAGCGCGAGGTGTATATCTCTTAATTATATTATTATTTTGGTTATCTAAGATAAGATAATTATATCTAAGTCAAACCTATGCTAATCCTATGTTAGTTCTAATCCTAATTCTAATAGGTAAAAGGGGGGTTTCAGCCTGAGAGACTGGCACGGGTTTGGTTGGTGACTACAATCAATTCAAGACACTTTAACCCATGCAAGCAAATTAACAGAAGATAAAAGAGCGGTCGAGCCTTATGATAGAAAACTGTATTAGCCATCATTAATCTGATTAGAAGTTGGTTTGTTTATTCAGTGCAATGATTACTTATCTCGAAGAGGCATATCATTCTTAGACTTAGGCGGGACTTCATCCTAAGACCTAGACACATTAATTCTGTCACAATTAAAGCATCCGCATAAAGCATCCTTATTTGCTGATTATAATCTATCTTAGGGATTAAAGCAATGGTGATCTTGTTAAACCCTAGCTCATAGAGACTTTACCCACTTACTGCTTAATGGAAATTTATACTCTAGTAGTTCACTTGTCTAACTATCCAAATGATTAGAACATTTTTTGTTTAAATTATCTTGGGATTCACTACTAGTCAACATGTGCAATAAACCAAAGGCAATTTCTGCAAAACTTAGTTACGCAGAGGTATCCTCTAGCATGATTTTAGAGGAAATATTTGTGATTATGATTTCTAGATGTTATAAATACTTATATGGAGAGCAACCCGTCGTCTAGATTTCTTGGTCGTTTCACTAGGATATTGTTGAATCATAGGTGCATACAAAAGACGTAAACAAGTATATATTGATATAAATAAAAGATACAACGATAAATCAGGCAATCAAGATATAAACAAAACACACATTCAGATCTTCATAATAATGGCGAATACCCAAAGGTATTAGCCTTCAAACATCATAATTAATACAAGAGTAATTGTTTTAGCCAAGGAAAACTAACCGAGTTAATGAATGATACAAAAAACTATTTGATTACAAAGTTTAGAAATTAACGTTGTCGTTGGAGTGGAATGCGCGTGCAAGTCCTCTTCTGCTTCTTTTTCTCCTCTGAAAATTTGTTTTGTTGGTTTTAGGTTCGAGAATATGATTTAGCACACATAAAAACTCGATTTTTGAGTTTAGTATTTGTAGGGTTGGAGTCGGCTGTCGATCGGCGTATCCAGGTTTTTGGATACGGCGTGTTGGGGTTTCTTGGAGTAGGGGTCATGTTTGATATCTTCCAGAATTATTTTATTCCCATATAGCTTGTATTCGGGCGTATTTGCCTTTCTAGTAACGGTATTGGTACTTGTTTCCTTTGTGGTCTTTGGTGAGTGCAGGCACGGATACACCGTACCTTCCTTGATGGATATGGCGTATTGGTTATCAGAATAGTTAAACTTTAAAATATCTTTGTTTAAGCTTCAAAATACGCGCCTTTTGCTAATATTCACCAAGTACTCCGTAATTACTGCAATCCTCAAATACAAACGATTAAGTAACAATCCTTTGCAATAATTATACAAAATGGGTTAATTACATGGGATAAATGATGCTATAAAATACACGTTATTTGATGTCATCAGCTTTTTACACACTAGTAGTCCACTAACCAAGTCTTTATCAATTGATTAGAACATACTTGTTGAAACCAAGGGTCACCTGCTGGTCTAACTAAGCTCATAATCAAAAGAGAAAGATAGGTTATTATTCGTGATCCTATTGGTCTAGATGTATAAATCACTATATGGAGAGCTATCCTAACATCTAGATTACTTGGTCCGTATCACTAGATCCAGTTGAATGATAGGTCGCATACAAAAGCACATAAACGAGTATAAACTGATAAACATAAACAAGCATACAATGATAAATTAAGCAATCGAGATATAACCGAAACCAAACATTCAGATCTTCATAATAATGGCTAATACCCGAAGGTACTAGCCTTCAACATTTAATTAATACAGAGTAATGTTTTCGGCCAAGGTAAAACGAACGAGTTAATGAATGATCAAAAACTAAACGATTACAAGAGTATAAGAAATTACACGTTGTCTCTTAGGGAATTAATCGCGTTGCTTGACCTCCTCTGCTCTTTTTCTCTTCTGAAAATCGACTTTTATGGTTAGGGTATCGAGAATATGATTTAGCACACTGAAAACTCATTTTTGAGTTTTCTATTTATAGGGTCTGGAATTTAGTCGATATGGCGTATTGACTGAGGTCAATACGGCGTATTGGGGGTTTCTTGGAGTAGGGACCACCTTTGATATCTTCCAGAATATTCATATTCTATATCTTGAATACGGCATATTGGACTTCTCTGGATACAACGTATTGATCTTCATTCCTTCATGGTCTTTTTTTGAAGTTGCTGGCACAGATCGCGTATCTTCCTTGATGATACGGGTATGGATGTCAGAAGCAGTAATCTGCATAGTATTTGTGAAGCGCGGATATGCATGCTTTAGTTAATCTTGAAACAAGTATCGATAATTTACTGCAATTCTCAAAATACAAACGATTAAGTAACAATAATTTTCATATATTATACAATAGGTTATTACATGGATATAATGCTATAAAAGTGAGTTATTTAATGTCATACATATCCCCCACTGAATTTTCCTACTTGTACTCAAGTGCCTTTAGAAGTTTATGGTAATGTATCCCTAGGATTTTTTGTTTAAGCATTTATTTGATCTATTACAAGTACACAACCAAACACTCACGGATATAATGATGAAAAACACTCAAATCACTCAAATAATCTAGGTGGTAAACATGAAACTAATATCGCTCAATAAATTGATAAACATAAACAAACATACAACGATAAATCAAGAAATCGAGATAAACAAATACCAAACATTTAGATCTTCATAATAATGGCTAGTACCCGAAGGTATTAGCCTTTAAACGTCATGATAAATACAAAAGAAATTATTTAGCCAAGGTAAACTAACCGAGTTGACGAATGATATATAAAATGAACGATTACTAAAGTATATGGAATTACACGATGTCTTCTGTGGAGTTGATAACTTTGCTCGACCTCTTCTGCTCTTTTTCTCCTCTAAAAATCGACTTTTATGGTTTAGGTATCGAGAATATGATTTAGCACACTTAAAACTCGTTTTTGAGTTTTCTATTTATAAGGTCTGGAAGTCGGTTGGATACGGCGTATCCAAGTGTTGGATACGTCGTATTGGGGATTTCTTGGAGTAGGGACCACACTTGATATCTTCCAGAATATTATATTGATTCCATATCTTGTATAGGGTGTATTAAGTCCTCTAGATACGGCGTATTGATCTTTATTCCTCTGTGGTCTTTGGTGAGTGTAGGCACGGATACGCCGTATCTTCCTTGATGGATACAGCGTATTGATCTTCAAAATAGTAATCTTTAAAATATTTTCATTTAAGCTCTGGAATGCGCACCTTTTGCTAACTTTCACCAATTACTCCATAATTACTGCAATTCTCAAATATAAACAATTAAGTAACAATTCTTTGCAATAACTATACAAAATGAGTTAATAACATGGGATAAATGATGCTATAAAATAGACGTTATTTGATGTCATCAATCTAACACTATACTACGAAACTCGGTGTAATTTCACCATCTTCACGATCATAATAATTCCAGATAATTTCTTCGATAATTTCTTCATTCTTTGGACGTACCATTAATTGCGTTGGTAGTAAAAATACTTGAGTTTTGACTGTAATATACATTCCCATTTGCGATGTGCAAATTCTTCCAACCGTGCCAAAGATAGAAAATTTTGACACAAGACTCGGGAAATACAAACTTTAGACTTTAAGCAACTAGCAACTGTAAAATAAACTTAATCTAACAGGGTAGGCTAAGGTGTAAAGGTGTAACGAAATAATTGTGTAGTTCCTAAAGGATTGGCTCTACAGGTTGTTCTAGGGGTATCTTACTCTTAAAGTGAGAGTAAACAAAGGGTTTATACGGGGGTTAACTAACCGGTGTAGTTAGTTAATAAGCAACATGTAAAGGCGATTTGGGTGTAATCCTAAAATTTAACAATTTAAACAAGTTACTCCATCTAAATCCATAGTACTCATTATTGCGGTCTCGAGTGATATACCAAGCCAAGTTCTAAAGTCTACTACATCACCGGCACACTCATATTTTATGGAATTTGGGTAAACATTTGGAAACGGATAGGTTAAATTCTTACAATATCTAACAAGGGTTATTGTGTGCGGGTTATGTATCAAGTAATTTCACAAAAGTATGCTTGAATTTTTTTTAATTTGAGCATAATTTAAGCATTTTAGTATGAAAATTAGGACAAGTATCATTCTAATTCCCATCCCCCCACTTGAATTATACAACATCCTCGTTGTATAGATAAAACATTAAATACGGGAATTAAAAAGAATTAGAATGAGAAACTCCCCTGATATTTGCTCGGTAGATTCTCCATGTAGATTTATTGAGCAAGAATTCGTGTTAAACATCCGTCTTGAGGTTTCAAGACTCCAACACTTCAAGATCTCCATATTTGTAAATTCTCCACCAATATTCATCGATATTTCTTTACTTCCAAGGTCCTGTATAAAATATAAAAAAACATGTATTTCTGATGACATCAAATAACGTCTATTTTATAGCATCATTTATCCCATGTTATTAACTCATTTTGTATAGTTATTGCAAAGAATTATTACTTAATCGTTTATATTTGAGAATTATAGTAATTATGGAATAATTGATGAAAGATAGCAAAAGGCGCGCATTCTGGAGCTTAAATGAAGTTATTTTAAAGATTACTATTCTGAAGACCAATATGCCATATCCACCAAGGAAGATACGACGTATTCGTGCTTCCACTCACCAAAGACCACAGAGGAATAAGCTCAATACGCCATATCTAGCGAGACACAATATGCCATATTCAAAATATAGAATCAATATAATATTCTGGAAGATATCAAGCGTGGTCCCTACTCCAAAAAATCCCCAGTACGCCGTATCCAACACTTGGATACGCCGTATCCAATCGACTTCCAGAAAATAAAAAACTCAAAAACGAGTTTTCAATGTGCTAAATCATATTCTCGATACCTAAACCATAAAAGTC
>BQNB010013353.1:0-62393 GCA_026074375.1 Tanacetum coccineum | reverse complement strand
ACGTTCTTGATTAAAGTTGGAAAATTTATGGTGGATTATGATGGTGTAGTGGCGGACGAACACACACACACTCTTATGTGTTTTTTTTAAATGAAATGATAAGAATTATGAGAAAATGTTTCTAGTGGAAAGCATATATGTGTACAACTTTAGACAAAGGAGCTAAAATTAAACCTCCTTGTCTCTCTTTCTTGCTATGACCGGCCATGAGATCCAAGGGAGTCCCAGACCTTTCTTTTCGTGTCGAGATCACTTAAATACTCGTAAAACTCAACCGTAAAATTTACCCCAAAGTTAATTAGCATTTTTATTCACCTTAAAAATACTTTTCCATTAACCTAGAGTATTTAAACGACATATTTTCACTTTAAACCCTTTCAAAACTCATTTGAACATTAACGGACGTGTCGGACTCATTTTTGGGCATTTCTCACGAATTCACGGATCAAACCACCCGGAATATAATTAACACAATAATACCTTCCAAAATGGATTATTAATCACAATCAACCTCAATTCTTCATAATTCTCACAAAAATCATCACCGTCAACACGGTACCAAATCTGAATAAACTGAAAAAAGTCAAATAGTCAAAGGACTATAAATGAAATATTCAGAACACAAAAAGGGCAAAGGTTACAAACATGAATAATACCAATTATCCTACAAGTTGGTATACAATTTTAAAAAAATATACATACTTTGCTACTTGGGTTCGAGGTCAAGTACATGTTCGAGGATCGATGTTAATACCATCCCCGCATCTATTTCTGGGTTTAGATTCAGTCCCTACACCCAATCAAATAGGGGTTTGGTATTGGATTCCCAACAGGTTCAGTATTTTTTTGATCTCTACTTGATATGACCAGAGGAAAACAATTATAAACAATCACCAAACTAACCTAACAGCCCGCCTACATCTTAGACTGGTGGTAAGGACATATAGGACGTGTCTTCGAGTCCCATAAGATGCGTCGTCCTTGTTAGCTTCACCCATGAGGACGCATCTTCAAGCTTCAAAATAAAGAAGTCGGTCAAAGTCATGAACAAGTTGTGGGAGCTTGTTAGACGTGCCAACGGTAAGAAAAAGCAACCGTTGGACATCCATTAAAAAAATATTTAAAAAATTATATAATTTATCCCTATAAATACTCCAATACTCGTTCATTTATATTCACACTTTCAAACATAGTCCTTCTTTATACGCTCTAAACTTCTCATCTAAAAATAATGTCTCAAAAACTCTCAAAACCAAAACACTAAAAACACGTCGCCAACAATACGTTCTAGCTCCTAATTCCAATTTTCGTTTGGGTCACTCACCAACCTGTTAATTTTCATCTCGCAAGTTTTGTATATGAATCACCACCACCACCACAACAACAACAACCTATTTACCCAAACAAACCGTTCATACCTCCGTTTAACCAACAAATGTACCAGTAACAACATCAAAATTTGTATCGTCCACAAATGTATAATTTGTCATCGCCACCTTTGTTCAGTGGTTTATCATCACCGCCAACGTACCAATCTTAAAGTTTTCAATGTTATTCTCTGGTTCACCCTTATGAAATTGACAAAATAGATGATCTGGGTATTTTTTTTTGGTAGTCAACATTATTCTTGGAATCAAGCTTCGGATTGTCCATCTGAAACCGTTCAAGATGGCTCTCACATCGAAGTCCTGATGGTCGTAAAAAAGACATCAAAAATCCAAGACGACTACAAAAGAAGACAATAGAGTTTCATGGACCAAGTTGGAAGAGTTAGCGTTGTGTAAAGCATAGATCAATATGTCCAAAAATAGTGCTAAAGGGAATGCTAAAAAATCAGTGGGTTTAGATGAAGGTACCAGCATACTTTTAGTCGGAGACGGGGAATCGAGAAGAGGCTACGATGCTCTCAACTGCAAATGAAAATCATAAAT
Organism: Tanacetum coccineum; assembly: GCA_026074375.1. Lineage (NCBI taxonomy): Eukaryota > Viridiplantae > Streptophyta > Magnoliopsida > Asterales > Asteraceae > Tanacetum > Tanacetum coccineum. Next base: position 60,462 of record BQNB010013353.1, on the reverse strand, counting down.
TCGTCTTAAAGTTGGTTAATTTTGCGCGATTTATGATAATGTTGTTCAGGAGGAATGAGAGTGGGTTAAATGACCAATGGGTGTTAGATAATGCATTATTTCAATATCGTATGACGTATGCTCACAACTTCACACTCGTTGACTCATGAAAAAATTTCAGAGGACATAAAAATTAGCAAGAGATAGAAATGCCAAAGTTTTACAAAACGAAAAGCCGATGCCAACAAAAAATCAAAGACATCGAAAACCACATCATTCAACACATTGGACTCAACACATGGTGGTTTTAATCTCAACGACAAAGCAGATGATTCAGAGGAGGAAGAGGTTCGGGAAGTTTGGCCAATGGAAAGTGTTAGGTTTAAGAAAAGTGTTTATTAGCGTATAAATTGGTCTTTGTATAGTTTTGTTTAGTTTTATAGTTTTATTAGTAATTATAATGTAATAAAGTCTATCTTGGTCAAAGTTAAGTAAAGTTGACCAATGTTTGACTAAAGTTAGGAAAATAGAATAGGGTTAGCAATAAGTATAAATACCCATCTAGGAGGAGTAATTATACAAGTCTTTTACATTTTGTAATTCACTTCTCCCTCCCATTTCTATTTTGCCTTTGAAATGAAAATTTAGAAAATGATGAAAAATACTATCTAGCTCCTTTCCTCTATTCTAACACTTTCGTATGATTACTACTATGCAAATATGACATATAACAAGTGGTATCTATCGCCGGGAGAGATCTAATGTGTGTTTCGTGAATCAAATCAAGCTTAATCATGAGAATTTTCGATCAATAAGGTTTCTTATCGATAAACAATAGGTTTTGTAAGGATTAGATTTATGATTTGATGAGTTTTTTTATCTTAATACGCAGAATAATAGCTTTCGTAATAATCAAATTGTAGGTTTAATATCTAGATTACGAAAAATACGTGTTTTAGATTGAATTTGATCAAAAAATATAGATTTGATAGCTTTCGTAAGCAAGGAATAGGTTTCGGTAACTATTTTTAAGCGGGAAAACAGCTTTCGTATTTCAGTTTTAAACTTTTGTTTCATAGTTTTGGTTTCATAACTGTCATACGTAAGTGATTTCTTAGCTTTCGTAATATAGTTAAACTTTTGTAACACTGAAATAGCTTTCGTAACATAGAATTTTATCAATTTGAAAAGGATAACATTAATATTATCACTTTAAAATACTTCAAATCATATTGATAGATTTTTAGTAGGTTTCGTAGCTAAGAATTTACAAAAGTAAGACATTTCTTGGTTTTTGCGAAAGTAGAGGTAATTTGGGATTTACGAAAGGAGGTTGCGTAAATTGGAGCTTTCGGTAACCGTCTGGTTTCGTAAACAATGGAAGCTTTCGTATAACTGTGGTTTTGGAATTAGAGGTTTCACATCAAAAGCTTGGTTTTTGTTTCGAATTTCAAGTTTCGTATCACAGGTTTTTGTTTCAAGAGGTTTCATAACATAATAATTGGGTTTCGTAACACTGTATCAAAGGTTTCGTATCTCATAATTTTGGTTTCGTAACACGGTTTAAGAGGTTTTGTATCTTCTAATCTTAGAAATTGAGCTTTCGTATAAAAGTTTACATGTTACTTAGTCTTTTTTCACAAATCAAGGTTACTTCATTGTAATACAAGACAAGGTTGTAATTGCTCGTTAACTTCACGATTATAAGATTTTATCTCCAAAACGATCCAAGTTTGCATTGTAATCATTTGATACAACATGTCTACTTCAAATCAACAAACTTTAGCAGACTCAGAAGCTAATGAAAGACCTCTAATGCTTGAGAAAGGGAATTATATTCCATGGGAAAGTAGGTTCAGAAGGTTTCTGGATAATAAGCTTGAAGACGGGAGCAGATGTGGAACTCAATACAGAACGGACCGTATAAGACGTCAATGATTACTAATCCATACAACAATCAAGAAGAGATACTTTAACCATTGTCCAAAATGACTAAGGGTAACAAGAAGCAATACATTGCTGATGTGAAAGTCATGAATTATCTTCTTCAAGCAATACCAAATGATATATACAATTCAGTGGATGCATGTAAAATGCTAAGGATATGTGGGAACGAATTAAAAGGTTGATGTTTGGTTCTGATGTTACTAGTCATGTAAGACACTCACGTCTTATGGATGAGTTTGACAAGTTTGCAGCAAAAGAAGGAGAATCGTTAGAGTCAGTGTATGAAAGGTTGACAACGCTTGTGAATATTATGGATCGTAACAATGTTCGTCCTATTCCAGTGTCAATCAACACCAAGTTTCTCGATTGCTTGCAACCCGAATGGAGCAAATATGTTACCATGGTTCGTCACAATCAAACTGGAGATACAGTTTCATATGATGTGTTGTATGATTCTTTAGTACAATTCGAACCGCATGTTCTAGCATCCAAAGCAAAGAAAGCTGCCAAGAATCATGATCCATTAACCCTTCTTGTTCATTCAAATGCTTCTTCATCACAATCTCATGCAAATTCTTCTTATTCACCACAACCATACTATGTCACACATCCTTCATCGGTTCCTCAAATTAATGCGCTTTATGAAACATTTGTTCCTCAACAAGAATTTTATGTTGAACAAACATATTTTTCAATTCCTTCTACTTCTAATAATGGTTCTGCATCAAAAGAAGTCACATCGGATTTACCAATTCTAAAAATTCCAAAATAGAGTAAATTGTTAAAAAAATTGACACAATGGGTGTAGCAATTAATGGTTTACGAACACGGATTAATAAAACTCTTTTAGAAGACAGACAACGAAGATGGATGTCTGAAAGTCAAAATTTGTTAAGAGAGTTTTATAAAACTGATATAATTCTGATGTCTGCCTCTTTATCAAAAAAATTGAAAGAACTGAAAGAATAACTCATTGAAGAAGTACATGAAATGTTAAATATTTTTGAATCAATGGAACAGAAAGTTAACAGAAAATCTTCAAAAGAAAATATTCTTCAAAATGAGATCGATTGACTTTTGGAAGTATCCTTGACAAGTGAAATTCGAAATTATGTGTTGATTTCTGTTGAAAAACAGAAAAATGAGTTGTTAAAAGCTGAACTTGAAAAAAGTTCAAGTGACTCCAAAGATATCCAATCCAATTTACTCAAAAGAATCAAAATTCTTGAAAATGATTTTAAGCGATCACAAGCTCAAAGTATTGATTTTGAACTTAAACTACAACATCAAAAAGACAAAATGGCTTGTGACGTCTCTTGGAAGTTAAAATTGTCAACAATAAATGATGAGAACGTATTGCTAAAACTCAAGTGGATTCTGTTGTTAAAGAAAGAGAAAATATTAAACTTGAATATCAAATGCTTTTCAATTCAATAAAAGCAACACTGAATCTGTCACACCCCCGAATAGGGTCCCGTCCGATTTAGTGTCCGGGGGCGTGACGTCACTAAATATCTCAAGTACAAAGCATAAAGAACGACCTCTAGGGGTACGTTTGAAAAATAAACACTGTTGCATAAATTCAAAATATAAATAAGTTTTACATCGATCAAATTTAAAAGATAAAATCGTTAAATTACGGAAGCTTAAATAAGTTCAACAACGGTATTTGAAGACATAGATAAATTTTTGGTAAACCGGTCCGGGCAAATAGACTTCACATAAGTCAAGCAACGACATCCATGCTAAGCACCTGAGAAAAACATGCTTAAAACGTCAAGATTATCAAAACGTATGCGACAGTTATAGGAGATACAACTTCACATAAAGAGGCATTTACGTTGCACTAAGCTTATGACATGAAGCTAATACTGAAAGATAGCATGTACAGTGCTATAAAGGCTTGCTCTTCAGGTGTCCGACCAAAGACCACCTAACTAGTTTCGACATGACATATATCTGTTAGTCCTTTGCAAACTCGGACTAGTAAGTGCTTCTTACCTAGATAGGGATAATTAGTCCCAATAGATCTATTTATTCACTCGCGCTCACTTAACCAGCCAGTCGGTTAAAGATGATTAACAGTTCATGATAATTCGGGCAATAGTGGTCTAAACGCTACTTAGGCAACACGTAAACGAGGAATTTCTCACGTATAATACTTGTGTCCAGTTTTAAAAGCAAGCAATGTTTCTCACCCCAAGTTATAAAACAATTATTCAAAATAATTTAAATGTGGGGCTATGAACTCACCTTAATTGGTGAATCGAAGAAGTATAGTCTAGAATAAAATCACATGATAGCGAACAACGGTTCGTAAAGACAGCCTATGAAATGAAGGTTTGGTTTAATATCGGAGTAGCGCAGAAGTGTGGATAATGCATAAGCATATACTAGTGTACTTTTGTTAATATATTTCCAAAAATTAACGTTTATGATCGTATAATAGTTAAAATGTTTTCGTAATTAAATCGAGTAAATAATAGTACGTATATTAATATTATATACATATAAATGTCTAAGTAAAAATATATATTATATATATATATATATATTGTTCGGCATATTATTAAATTCCTATATATATCTACTTATATCATGTGCGTTTTCTAATATTTACTAAGTATAATAATTTTATAAAAAATTTCGGCATGGACCCGTTCGTTGTTTACACGTTTCCAAAAAAAAAAAGGGGGGGGGGGGGGTTTTTTTTTTTCGGGGTTAGACTTTATTTAAAACCATTTTCAATCACTTTCAATCACTTTCATAATTTACCAAACTATAAATCATCAATCTCTTATTATTCGCAACGTCCCAAGTTTATAATGTGTTTAAAACGTATAGCGTCTAGAAGTCGTAACTTTTAATTAAGCGATTCATGAACTTATCCAGATAAGGCTACACCGTAGCTTTATTCTTGTGTATTGTATTTATGTTGGGTCTTGGCCCGTTAAGTCCAAAAATGTTAGTTTTACTTCATCATATTAGTCTGTGTAAGTAAAACAATTAAATAATAAACACGCGACTTAATAATAAGCTATCAATAAGCTCACAATAAGTCAAACCATAATAAGCCGAACCACATAAGCTCAAGAATAAGCTCGTGGCGTTGGTCTTGTATGTGGAACGCGGCTAAAAGCCCAAATAAAATATATTCGGGCTTATTTATTAAGCCGAATAACTTTACCATTTGTCCTTTCAAGATAAAGCTTGAAAATAGAGTGTAATAGTAATATAAGCGAACAAATTAAGCTAAACAATCAATTCTTCTTTTTTTTTTCTTTCCTTTTTTGGGTCCCGATTGTTTGCATTCGTAAATTAAAGTATTGGACAAAGGGTTGAGCTTTAGTTGCTTTTGTAGAGGGGAAATTTTTTGTTAGGTGGATTAATGGTGGAGAACGTTTGTATTTAAGTTGAGGTTTGATTGTTGAGGTTTGGTTTGTGATATCGGGAGTTCTGTTGTTTATTGAGGTTTCATTTGTGTGGGGGGGCGTGGGGTGGTGAGGATTGTGTGGTGGCAGATTGATCACGTGATTGCGACTATGATTGCTTGAGAGTTTTAGCTTGATTTTTGTTGAGGGAAATGGTGAGGTGGTGTGTTGATGTTGGATTGTGTTGTAGTTGTTATAGTAATGGGGTGGTAATAATGTTGTGATGTTAATATGATGATGAATTTATAGTGGTGGGGAAGTGTGCATGGCAACGAGGGGGTTGGTGGGGCGGGTTAAAGTGTAGGTTTAAGGGGGCGGTTCGGGAGGGGGTGGGTGGGGGGGTTTTGACACGAAGTTTTGTGTTTTACTAATGTGTTATGTTGTACCACTAGTATTGTATGCTCTTCAAGATTGATTAGTGGAACATGTACAAAGGTTATTAAAAAGATTTGATATGTTTCGAATGACACTTACTAAAGGTTTTTTTTGATGGTTTTTTTTAGATTGGACTTTGAACATGTCTTTGACACCCAACAAATATGGTTGTGGTACAATTTCAGAACGATGAGTGTGTATTGTAGGCTTGGTGTGTTCTGAGGGTCTTATTTTGAGGATTTGGAGTGTGGATTTTTTGTTTGTTTGTATAGTTGTTGGTGTTTGAGTCTGTGTGTGGTGTGTTTTAGTTTGGAACGATGGATAAATATACTATAGAGGGGATATTTGTCCGTGGGTTTTCGTTTTATGTTTATCTCTTTTGGACGTTGTAGTGGGTTCGTATCCCGTTGTGTTTGTGGAATGAATATAATGAGGTATTGTTAATGGTTTATTGATGGACAATTTGCTTTCTTACAATTTATAAGTTGTTGGAGGGGGTTGTGTTGCGTGGTATGTGGTCCTTTAAGCTCACACACTACATTTTGTGCGGATACCGGGATTGGGTGAGATTTATGGACTTTGAGGTGTGGGACTCTTGCATTGATCATGGTCCTTAAATCTACATAAAACATGGGTTACCAACATCCTGTCTATTAGCAAACGTCGAACCCACCACCCTTAGTGTTCCCCCCAAAACTAAACCAAAAACACCAACCCCCACACCCCCCCCACACCCCACACCCCCCCCCCCCCCCCCCCCCCCCCCCCCCCCCCCCCCAACACCCCCTAATGAAAACCTCATTTTGAGGCTTTACCGGATATCATGGCAGGTTAACGATGAGAGTCACAGACGTGAGACCAAATATGATATCCCATATTCTCAATTTTTATGCTAAAGGTCAATTGAGAGTTTGGTATTAAAATTGTTCTTAATCTGTTTTTGAAATTCCCAACTATGGCTTCGAATGGTTCATATAAATCGGACGGTGTTTTGCTTTAGTAGATAATAAGACTATGGATGGTGGCGCGGGATCGCAATATGAGTTGTAGATAGTAGTAATATGTAGAGGGGATACGAGTGATGAAGGGGTGGCGTTTGGCATAGTGCCAGTGCGGCAAGTGTTATTAGGCATATTTGCTATTATGGGCAGGTATGGGGTATATTTATAAAGTAGTATACGCTTTTGGGTTCGTTAATACATTGTTAATGGTGTTAGCTGAGGTATCTCCAAAAATTATGAAATTTTAAATATTGCCTTAAAATATAAAAACGTGGCTATTGCCAAAATCCTACAACGTTTGGTGTCCCGGTTCACTCCCGGCAATGATTCTTAGATAAATAGCGGGAAAACTTCCCGGTTAAACGAAAAAGTTAAACAAACTTTAAAAATTCAAATTAGCGACCGCTAACGGGTAAATTAATGAACGGAAATTTACAGGGTGTCACATCCATTCCCCGTTAAAAGAGCTTTGTCCTCAAAGCTTACGATGTAGCAGCTGCCACATGCGCAGAAATTGGGAAAAGATGTGGGTACTTCTTTTGCATTTGATCTTCACGCTCCCAGGTGAACTCAGGACCTCTCTTAGAGTTCCAGTGTACTTTAACAATCAGAATACGACTCTTCTTTAGACGTTTGACCTCACGGTCCATGATCTCGACAGGTTCTTCGATGAAGTAGAGTTTGTCAACCATGCACTTCTTCAAATTCAAGACGTGAAACGTACTATGAACTCTACTCAACTGCTCTGGGAGTTCAAGTCGGTAGGCAACGGTTCCTACTTTGTCTATGATCTTAAAAGGTCCAATATAACGAGGGTTCAGCTTTCCCCGTTTGCCAAAGCGTATCACCCCTTTCCATGGTGACACTTTCAGCATGACCTTATCTCCTATTTGAAACTCAAGGGGTTTCCGTCTTACGTCGGCATAACTCTTTTGACGATCGCGGGCAGCTTGGATACGGCTCTTGATTTGAACGATCTTCTCAGTCGTCTCGTGGATGATCTCTGGGCCAGTGAGCTGTCTATCTCCAACTTCAGCCCAGCAGATAGGTGATCGACACTTGCGCCCATACAACGCCTCAAATGGAGCAGCCTTAATGCTGGTATGGTAACTGTTGTTGTACAAAAATTCTACCAACGGTAAATGTCTATCCCAACCTTTTCCAAAGTCGAGTACACAGGCACGTAACATGTCCTCTAATGTTTGAATGGTTCTCTCCCTCTGACTATCGGTCTGTGGATGGTAAGCTGTACTCATATCCAATCGAGTACCTAATGCCTTATTAAGAGTCTTCTAAAAATGTGAAGTAAATTTCCAATCACGATCGGAGATGATCGAAACTGGCACTCCATGCCTTGAGACTACTTCCTTTAAGTAGTGTCTCATCAACTTCTCTAACATGTCATCTTCTCGCATAGGCAAGAAATGAGCAGACTTAGTGAGACGATCAACGATTACCCAAATCGTGTCTTGACCGGTTTCCATCTTTGGCAATTTAGTCACAAAGTCCATCGTTATGTTCTCCCATTTCCATTGTGGGATCTCTGGTTGAACCAACAAACTAGACGGCTTCTGATATTCTATCTTAACCTTGGCACACGTTAAACACTTGCTGACATAGGTGGCAATTTTTGCTTTCATGTTGGGCCACCAATACAGCTTCTTAAGGTCTTGTTACATCTTATCCGATCCAGGATGGATGGAATACTTTGACTTATGAGACTCATGCATAATCAAAGCTCTCAGGTCACCAAAACACGGAATCCAACTTTGATTGTTCAAACATAACGTTCCGTCAGCACGAGGTTCTAGCTTGTTAATCATGCCATGCAAATCTTCGTTGATGAAGTTCTCTTCTTTCCTGGCTTCCGATTGAGCACTCAAAATCTGCTTAGGAAGGTTTAACCCTATAGTCATAACTAAGGCCCAAACTCGTAGCGGCTTACTTCTTTCCTTTCGACTCAGGGCATCAGCCACCACGTTCGCCTTTCCTGGGTGATATCGAATCTCACAGTCGTAGTCGCTCAACAACTCTAACCACCGTCGTTGTCTCATGTTCAGCTCCTTCTGATCGAGAATGTGTTGCAAACTCTTGTGATCAGTGAACACGACGCACTTTGTACCATACAGATAGTGTCTCCACATCTTCAAGGCAAACACTACTGCACCAAGCTCTAGGTCGTGTGTGGTATAGTTCTTCTCATGATCCTTGAGTTGGTGGGATGAGTAAGCTATGACCTTCTCCTCTTGCATGAAAACCGCGCCCAACCCTTTATGCGAGGCATCACAATATACCACGAACTTCTCACTTCCCTCGGGTAAAGCCAATATCGACGCACTACACAATTTCTGCTTCAACAACTAAAACGCAGCTTCTGCCTTTTCTCCACAATCAAACTTTACGCTTTTTTGAGTCAATTTTGTCATAGGCCTAGCGATATTTGAAAACCCTTCGATAAATCTTCGGTAGTAACCGGCCAAGCCTAGAAACTGACGAATCTCGGTTGGTGTCTTGGGTGACGCCCAATCCTTGATAGACTCAATCTTAGCGGGATCAACGTGAATGCCTTCGCTATCAATCACATGACCAATAAATTGTACCTTCGACAGCCAAAACTCACACTTTAAAAACTTGGTGTATAACTCCTCCTTCTTAAGTAACCTCAGAATTAACTTAAGGTGTCCTTCATGCTCCTTTCTGCTCTTGGAGTAAATCAAAATATCGTCAATGAACACAATCACGAGTCTATCCAGATACGTTTGCACACCCTATTCATCAAATCCATGAATACTGCCGGTGCGTTAGTCAAACCAAACGGCATTACTTGGAACTCGTAGTGACCATAGCGAGTCCTAAATGCAGTCTTGGGAATGTCTTCCTCTAGAACTCTGAGTTGGTGATAACCAAATCTCAGGTCGATCATAGAGTAGACTCTTGACCCTTGCAGTTGATCAAACAAGTCATTAATTCTCGGAAGTGGGTATCGGTTCTTCACAGTAAGTCTGTTTAGTTCACGATAGTTGATACACATCCGAAAAGATCCATCTTTATTTTTGACAAACAAAACCGGAGCTCCCCAAGGTGAGGAACTAGGTCTTATAAATCCTCTGTCAGAAAGTTCTTGCAACTGAGTGGATAACTCTTGTAGTTTGGCTGGTGCTAATCGGTACGGGGCTCGTGCTACATGTGCAGCACCAGGGACTAAGTCGATTTGAAATTTAACTTGTCGAGCAGGCGGTAGCCCAGGCAAGTCATCTGGAAAGATTTTCAGAAATTCCCGTACGATTGGCACGTCCTCAAGCCGCTTCTCCTCCGACTTGTCCTCGGTCTTCTTAGACGTAACTTGGGCTAGATATACTTGACATCCTTTCTCAATATACTTCTGGGTTTTGGTACACGATATGATATTCAGCTTCGACTTACTTCTGTCGTCACAATCATCACCTCGAATTATTAACACTTCATCTCCATAAGGTATGCAGACAACCTTTTCGTCACAAACAATCAACGCGTGGTACTTCGCCAACCAATCCATTCTGATGATGACGTCAAAACTACCAAGTTCTACGGGCATTAGATATATGTCGAACGGATGACCTAATAATCCTAACGTACAACCTCTAAGGACAACATTTGTTTCTGAAATTCTTCCATCGGCAAGTTCTACGACTAACTAGTGTCTAAAGTGGATGGTGCAATATAACACCCCGTGTTTTAGGGTCATTTACGACGTCAATAAATTCACTATTTATTTTTAGTATTGTACGCGTTTGCTTTTAAATCGTAATCGTTAAGTTAAATCGCGTAAGCTAAAAAAATTATCGTTTAATGTAAAAGGGCATCAAACAATTAAATGTTTACATCAAGCAAGTGTTAGATAATTATTTGGAGTATAATTATTAACTTTGCATATTTTATTTTTATTGGTTACGTAAAGTGATTACGTTTCACAATAAAATACATTTAGGCATACCCAGAAGCACCAATACCCATCTATACTCAACCAAATACCCACAATTATACCCAATACTCAAAAAATTTAAAAATATCTTATATATATACATCTATGGCCGGATATGAGATCATAAAACCAAAGGAAAATAATATCTAAACCTACTTTGTATTATAACATGTGTTGTATATATTTACAAGAAAGTTCCTACTAAATCTCTTACACTTCCACTAGTTTCTTACACTAAACCACTCCCCCCCATCCACCCTCTTACACATTAGTCATTCATAGTTTAACCATGGTTAGGTTAATAGTTTGCTAGATATTTTGACTATAAATACAAGACAAATGCAAGCCTTTATTCACTTCCATTTCCTTAGCAAATTTATCAACAAAACTCTCCCACTTTCACCTCCCTAACCCATGGCACACAAACCAAACACATATACATTTTTAATTTTTGATTTTACAAGTATTCCAAGTATGCAAGGTTCATAATTAGACATATGTAAGGTGTATTGGAAGCTTGGTTTAGGGTTTATAAGTGTTAAGCAAAGGAAAAGCAAGATTAGGGTTTCATTTGGTTTTAGGGTTTTCAAGTGTTGTAAGCTTGGGTTTGCTAGCTTAACAAGGGTTTAGATCATATTTTTCATCATCCTACTTCATATTAAGGTTACCTAAAACTCTTAATCTCTTTACTTTCATGATTTTATGCATATATAATGTTTGTATAGTTAATCACCATCTAAGAACTTATTTACTTGTAAAAATGGATTTTTACACTTGTTTATGTTTTGGTACACTTTACATATGACATATGGATGTTAATATCATGTTATAATGGATGTATAAGTATTGTACATGTGTGGTTTATGTATAGAAAGTATACATAAACAAGATACCTAAAAAGTATACTTATGAAAGTTAATGAACAAATAAGTATGTAAACTTATGGATCTTGTGATTCTTGGACAATCTTTGGAAAAATGATAGACTAGAGACCCTAAGTATGTAAGACACATGGTATAAATGGTTATAAAGGACTTGTAACAAAGTGGTTAAACTAAAAAGTTATAAAAACAACTTTTAAACACATTTTGAGAAATTGATAAAAGTGGGCTGTTAGAATTCGAATTTTAAGGCATCCATTTTATACTTTTATCAAATACTACATGTCACAAGGATCATGGGCATGAAGAGAACTTGAAAAACCGATTTATAACGAAGGAGATACGCCAATTTTAAGTTATACGTTAATTAAACGCATTTATAAAAGAAATTTTATAAAAACCATTTACTTTTAACTTCTGATATATATAAATGGATATTTTTCTCAGACAGTACATATTTTTAGGATTCTAAAATATTAAGAATCATAATTTTTGGATCAAAAAACGAAGGAGTTATGAATTACGCAAGTTTACGATAATAAATACTTTTATAAAAATAAATTTATAAAAGTTACTGTTCATCTCAGACATGGTTATTTTGAAAACATCATTAATTAGATAGAACTTTTAATTACAAAGACGAACTCGAAATAATCACTAAAAACGGAGTTAAAACGAATAAAATACGACATTTACGAGTTTACGACGACAAATTTTATAAAAGTATATGAACAGTAAAAACCGCTGTTCACCAGGGTACTCAAATATTGAAAATGTAATATTTTGATAACTCGTCTTAATACGAAAGCGTGGACATAAGAAACGGACTTAAAACGATAAAGTTGCGTCGTTTTTACTAAAGAGATATTTATAAACGTTTTAACTTTATAAATATGATTTCATAAACGCAATTAGATGGTGATGTAGCTATATAGAATTATATATGGTATTAGATAATCAAAGTGCTTAGTACTTATACGGCCTATAATTAATTAGGTTGCATTCGGCGTTTGTCTGACGCATTTTCTGTGATATACTTGATATTCATTCACTCGAGGTGAGTTCATAGCCCCACGTTTTACATTACAATGATTTACAAGTTTTAGGGTGAGAAACATATGCATGTTTTACAAATAGGACGCAAGTGTACATTTTAACTTGATTACGTGTTTGCCTAAGTAGCTATAACCCATCTGAGCCCATAATCATGAACTGTTAATTACTAGTTGTGAGCGCGAATGTTATAAATAGATCTATTTGGGATTGATATCCACGTTTGCGTGATTAGCTATCACTGGACAAATGAACGTATATCATGCCGGACATAGGATGTTGCGGGTTAGAACATCATCACGGGCAATGTTGGCAATTTATATTGCATTTCATACATGTCGAGCTTCAGTGCCATGAGCTTAGGAAAACGTAATTACATTTTATGATGTTTGCATATGTTGCATTATCATGGGGAAATCTTGCGGTCCTACATTATACATTTTACAAACCTATGAATTCACCAACATTATTGTTGACGTTTTAAAGCAATGTTTTTCAAGAGGTCAATAAGGCACGAGGTGCAAGGGATACATTGGTGCTTATATATTTTGGATGTCACATGCTAAAGATTTAGTTGCATTACATTTTGGGATAAATTGTTATGAACTAGAATCTTGTATTTTGTATTTTGAATAAGTAAAGCTTCGGCCTTTTGTATCAAACACTTTGCTAAATCTAATGTATCAGTTTTAAATGAATTTTTGGTCGTTCTTATATTATCTTGTGTTATTGATCTATGACGTACCATCCCCAAACCCATATTCTGCTGCGATCCATTTTGGGGGTGTTACACGCGCAGTCATGAAATGTTCAAATTACCGTAGGCTTGTACAAGAAACTAACTTCACCGACATGGCGTAAGCACCAAACCTAAACATCAAAAGAGGTAATTTATTTAGTGATATTATTTATTTATTCGTTGAAAAAGGTTTATAATAAAATCATAATCCATCTTATCCGTAATGTAACTAACTATTCCTTCACATCATTACTTTTTCTTTACTTTTTTTCACATCCCACTTCACTTAGGGGAAACTTGCTTTCCCCCATACTTAGGATAAGCATAATACTTCAAATGAACTTAGAAGTTTGCAACCTCCGCACTTCATTATAATATCGATACCAACATTTACGTTCTTTAATTCGTACGGATAAAATTTCAGATAATTTTATTAAAAATCTTTTTGAACAAAATTATTGTTTACTTATATTTATATTTTTATCACCTCTTAATCAGTAAAATGTTTATAACACGCGAATGCGTTCCTACTGCGGTCTCATAAAGATTTCAAGCACAAGTTCTAGAATTAACAAATCACCGGCACACTCATATAATTTAAATCAATACCAATGCTCTAGAAAAAACAACAAACGTAACGATGGATGAGATATTTGCAATTTCTCAAACCTTAACTTGAGAAAGCTAAAGATAAAAATCATCTTAGGTATCAAAAATGGATACCCGAATTCTTAAGATCTAATCCTCACAAATTTTCTTTTGGGTGGTATAGAAATGCTAGTAATGTTATCAGTCCATAGTCAAATTGCTTATATGTGATTATAAAATGTTATTTTTCAAATTGTCAGGAAACCCTCCAACGAATCTCTCAACCTTGTCCTCCTCATTTGGGACCATTCTGTTGACACAAACAACACCTAATTCCTAAATCTTTGGTATAAGTAGTCAAGTAATTTCCTTTCACAGCCAAGTTCCATAACTCGGTTTCCATCTTTTTGGACCTCGTTTCTTTGGACAGTACCACTTATAGTCATCAAAATATACGTCTGCCCAACTTAATTGACATAGGCGGTCCCCTAATTTAATTGTTCTCTTGTGGGAGTTCCACCAAGTCAATGCACTGTTCAGAAGCGTGCACGAAACATACTTCACTTAGTACTTCTCTAGACAATTACTAATGTGAATACTATTTCCATCTTCTCAAACCAACGAGTTAACCCAACAACTCCTTCCGTTCCATTAAAGTTAAGTGGCTGGCACTTCAGGAAGTCTTGATATGTGCACTCTCTAGCAGGCATAAATCCTCTGAAGTTATAGCCATATTCTCCTCCGTTTCCATTACCATTTCCATTTCCTCCATTTCCATTTCCTTCATTTCCATTTCCTCTATTTCCATTTCCTCCATTTCCATTTCCTCCATTTCCATTTCCTCCATTTCCATTTACTTCTTGTTCACCCTCATCTCCTATAAGGGGTCCAAGGTTTCTCATAGTGTCCCGCACTCTTAATGCTTCTGCCATCCAGCGATCGCTTTGCTCGTTGACTCCCTCACGTGTCCTTGACGCTTTAGATCGCGTGTTAGGCATTGTCCTATAATACAACATTACACAACAAGATGAAACTTCATGGTGATATGAGATTGTTAACGGGGTTCAAAAATAAAATAACAAGTTTTTTATACGGAAATACAAAATCATAATAACTTCATGATAATGCCACGATTCAATAATAATGCAATATGCAATAGGCAAAAGAAAATATATCATTAAGTTAGGAATATCGAATATAGAATGGTAACATTTGATTTCATATCATCAATAAAAAATGTTACAATATTGTTCCAAAATATAGGATTTACAAATCCCTACAATTAGCTAATATTAGGCGTTACGAATCAATACTAGGATAATCGCGAAACAATCTAAGAACGGTAACCCAAATGCCTCCTGTCACAAGCCTCAAGCCTAGCAATCCTCATACGATCATAGAATCTAAAATGTCGAATATGTCTCAACTCCCTCTGCACACGCAGTCGTTTTCTATGTTTTTGTCTATGATTCATGAAGTAATACCCCAGATTAGCTTCCGCTACTATATTACCAAAATGGGGGTGTTACACTCTCAATAACCTGAACACGATGAACTGGAATCTCCTTAGTATGATCATGAAACCTCTGAACCAAATCTCCCAAAGTCTCATACGTAACCTCTACAGCTCCCTCCTAAGCAGGCTCAGGGATATCATCAGCTACCATTGGGTGAGTAACTCTATCCACTCTAACCTCAACTGGGCCTCTCATGCCCGTCTCAATCTCCTCTCGATCAATAGCCTCAACTACAACTCTAGCATCAATCCCTCTATCTATAAGAGCATATGCATAAGCGATACACTCGTCAATATCTACCTGAACCTCGGGGTCAATCTCAATCCCATCGCTCCTCTCAATATCAACATCCATCTCTAAATCAGTCCCTCTAGACATAGACGGCTCAGAACTCTCATCCTCAAAGTCAACTCCCAATCCAGCCTCTCTAGGTACATATGGCTCAAAACTATCATCCGAACAACCCTCTAAATCCGTAGCTGTCTTAGGACTCCTAATCCTCTTAGGTAATGGTAGAAGATCAGCACGTGCATAAGACAATGCTCTAAGGGTAGGTGAAGATAATGGTACAGATGCAACAAGGGATCTACTCCTCTTGCGAGAAAGGCTCGCAGAAGAAGAATCATGAGATGATCTCTCAGAAATAGCAGATGAACGATGAACCCTCGGTACCAATGAACATAAATGATGACTAGATCTCGTACCCAATGGTGATGCTGGTAATGAATGATCAGAAGATGAACGACTAGATGCAGAATCAGATAAAGCATCAGCAGAAGAATCCGAAGAAGTCTCTGATGATGAACTCGACGATGAACTTGATGATGAATCATCCGAAGAAAAATGATCCGAAGAAGAATAGTCAACTGAATGTCTCACGGCAAGACGATGAGTAGGTATCGGTCCAACCCTCTTCCTCGCAGTCATCATGTGTACCGGCCTATTAAGATGGTAGCGGTATAGTCGACCATGAGGGATAGGCTGTCCCGGTGCAAGAACCATGACTCGACGTCGAAGTGCACCAAATGCTGTAAGTGACCTCTAAGTAGAAAGGGCAGTCTCAGTGAATGGTGTACCATAGGTAGGTGATGGTGGTGTATCAGGTATATCACTATTTGAAGAATCATCGGTCGATGAAAGAAATGGTGAAGTAGCTGGTAGTGGTGGTATATGATCTGATGACGGATCCTTGGATGGATCAAACTCCATATCAGATACGAGTGAGTAATCAGGTGATGCGGGTGTATAATCTGGTGATGATGGTATAGTAGGTGAATCAGTAGGTATCGGTGTGGTATCAATATGGGTAGTAGGTGGAATCACAAAAGGTGTAGTGTCGGGAATAGTGGTAGGGATAATACCGAACAAGATAACTCATCCAACAGGTGTCCCCATGCTATCCTCTGATGAATCCAAAGAAACTGAGATAATAGAAATAGCCATGACCTGCACAAGCAAACGTTTATATAAAATCCTTTATACCAACCATGCATGATGCGGGAAAGAATGAACAAATGGGTAAATGAACGAATGAAATGAATGAATAGACCATGTGAAACCTCAACTCATAACACACCACCATAAGTTGAGCACCAGAAAATAAATTTGACTAATGCTCCTGGAATTTCCTCTACAGGAGTAAATGGTGCCTCAACAGCTAGCAGGTCAAAGCCTAGGAGCAATACAAAGAAAGATAGGACCTTGCCAGCTAAAAGTGCCTTGAAATAAGTAGAAAGCCCTTTCTGTGATGGAATTATCGGTTGAATGAGAAACAAAAGAATCATGTTGATTCTAGTATTAGCTATAAGCGTACTATAATTAATTCGAATTCTAATACTTCTTGCAAAACTTGTAACAAATGCTTAATTTTTGTTAATCATGATCAATGTGTTGTGCGTTCTGGGATATTTGTGAAGCAATCCCCTGCCACTAAAGTGTGGCGGGTTAAACAAGTTAAGCAAGTTAAGACAAGTTTGAAGGCCACAGGGAAATTGTTTACCACTATCGGCCATCAGTGGTGACCCATTGGCAGACTATTACCTTTAGGAGATCAGTGGCCTTTAACTAGGAATACTCCACCTAAGGTCTTTCTACAAAACAATGGAAGCCCACTGGTAGAATTCTCCGTTAGGAAGACAGTGCCCTTTGTTAGGTTATGCTTTAGAGTGATGTATGCCAGCAGATCCACAAGAAACTCATTGCCCCTGTAGCAATATTAATCTTGCGTGCATAAACCACCGGACCCCAATTGCAATTGGGGATCCAATGTATCCAAATCTCCATTTTCGCCTTTGTTCAAATGCAGGTTGTACAGATCATTCTCTGGTATTTGGACTCAGGCTGCTCAAAACATATGACTGGAGATCGCTCACGGCTCAGGAATTTTGTGAAAAAGTTTATCGGGACTGTTCGATTCGGAAACGACCATTTTGGTGCAATTATGGGTTATGGGGATTATGTCATTGGTGACAGTGTAATTTCCAGGGTATACTATGTAGAAGGACTTGGACACAACCTTTTCTCTGTCGGTCAATTTTGTGATTCAGATCTTGAAGTTGCCTTCAGAAAGCACACATGCTTCGTCCGAGACTTAGATGGTGTCGACCTTATTAAAGGAAGTCGTGGCACGAACTTATACACCATTTCTGTTGAAGATATGATGAGGTCCTCTCCCATTTGCTTACTGTCTAAAGCCTCCAAGAACAAATCCTGGTTATGGCATCGTCGCCTGAATCACTTAAACTTTGGCACCCTCAATGATCTAGCTCGTAAAGATCTTGTTAGAGGCTTACCTCGGTTGAAGTTTGAAAAGGATCATTTGTGTTCTGCATGCCAACTTGGAAAGAGCAGGAAAGCTACCCACAAACCCAAGACGATTAACACCATTACGAAAGTTTTACACACCCTTCACATGGATTTATGCGGACCGCTAAGAGTGCAGAGTATAAATGGGAAGAAATACATTTTGGTAATAGTCGATGACTACTCCAGGTTTACATGGGTGAAGTTTTTGAGATCCAAGGATGAGACTCATGCTTTTGTAATCAATCGGTTAAAACAACTTAGTCAGTCTCAACAAAATTGTCCGGTTCATGCGGACTGATAATGGCACCGAATTCGTTAATAAAGATTGATAAGTACAATGAAAGCGTTGGCATGTACCCATGAAAAGGACGTCCCTATGAGAAATACTCTCTGCAAAATGGGTTGTTGAACGACGGAAATTGAACTTTGTTAAAGCTGCTCGGACATTGCTGATATTCTCTAAGCTCCTCCTTGTTTCTTTAGGATAGCGGTGGCTACGCTCGTTACATCCAAAACGATCCCTATAAATACTCTTCACACACAAAACCCCATATGAATAGTACATGACAAGATAACTAGATCTTTCTTTCCTTTCCCTTTCTCCCCCCTTTCCCCCCCATATGTATGATTTGTCTTCTCTGCTACCCACAAATCGACAGCGAAGATCTTGGCAAATTGAAAGCCTAAAGCAGACATGGGTACTCTGTTGTTCGCACCAACAGAAGGGTTACAGGAATCTACAACAAATGATCCGACAAAATCATGGAAAATATTCACTTCATATTCGATGTGTGAATGAGCAAAGGCTCATGTACACTCTAGTCCTGGAACCGCTCATTACCTTTTGATGCTGACCTATCCAAGTTCTGGGCTCGTACCCAATCCGCCTCTGCTGGTCTTATGTACCTCCTACCAAATAAGGGAACTGGAGGATTTTGTTCCAGTCTATGTTTGATGATTATTTTGAGACATCGACAGTTGATAGCGTGGGTACCCCTGCTCCTGCACCTCAAGCTCCAGTCAACCCTTTCGGTCCCATCAGTTCTTCCCCATTGATAATGAGGCACCATCAGGAAGTCATTCACCATCATCTTTTGGATCATCAATCCTCTTCAATACATATGGTGTTGCAGTGGCATTCGGTTTGAAGTAAATCCTTTTGCTATGGATGATCAGAACCATTTGTTAATGTGTTCGCCCAAAGATCCTAACTCTTGAAGCATCCATCTTTTAGGGTAACCGCGAGAATAAATCCAACCAAACCATCAGTTCATGAACCGTCTTCGAAATTGGACTGCTTCCCACCCCTATTGATAATCTTTGGGAACCCTTCTCGACCAGTATCCACTCGGAAGCAGCTTGCTACAGATGCTTTGTGGTGCTTCTACAATTCAGTACTGTCCAAAGTCGAACCAAAAAACTTCAAATCTGCTGTTACTGAAGAATGCTAGTTTCAAGCCATGCAAGATGAAATCCATGAATTTGATTGATTGGACGTATGGGAATTAGTGCCACCTCCAGTAGGCATGATTTATTGGCTTCAAGTGGATTTGTAAGGTGAAAACTTAACGAGAATGGGACGTGTTGAAAAACAAGACACGTCTTGTAGCGAAAGGATATCGTCAAGAAGAAGGTCTTGATTTTGAAGAATCCTTCGCCTCGGTTGCCAGACTTGAAGCTATCAGAATATTTCTTGTCAATGCTGCCAGCAAAAACATAATAGTGTATCAAATGGATGTGAAGAACTGCCTTCTTAAATGGCGAGTTAAAGAAGTAGTCTATGTTAGCCAACCTGAAGGCTTCTTGACCCTAAATCGTCCACATCAGTGTCTCCGTCTGAAGAAGCTCTTTACTGGTTAAAGCAGGCACCCCGGGCATGGTATGACACTTTGTCGAAGTTTCTTCTGGCACAAGGATTCTCCAAGGGTGTAGTCGATCCAACCTTGTTCATTCGGAAAACTACGTAGATATGCAGGTTGTCAAGACACTCGAAGAAGCACATCTGGTAGTGCTCAGTTCCTTGGTGATAAATTAGTAAGCTGGTCATCAAAGAAGCAAACTAGCACATCCATCTCATCTACAGAGGCTGAATATATCGCGATGTCTGGATGCTGTGCCCAAATCCTATGGACGAGGTCTCAATTATCGGATTATGGCTTTGCATACACTCACATCCCTCTGTATTGTGACAACAAGAGTGCCATAGCTCTTTGCTGCAACAACGTCCAACATTCCAGGTCTAAACACATCAACATCCGACATCATTTCATCAGAGAACAAGTGGAAAAGGGAGTGGTTGAGTTGTATTTCGTGAGGACAGAGTATCAACTGGCGGATATATTCACTAAGGCACTGCCCAGAGAACGATTCTAATTTCATTCTTCGCGCTTGGCATGAAGAGTATGAAGCCAGAGACACTCAAACGTCTTCAGGATGAGTAACGGATTTGATTCAAGTATCCTTTGTAAATATGTACATATTCCTATTAAAAAACATTTAACTTACTTTAAAATTTTCAAGACACGTCTTCCGTTTATCGATAACATTTACGGTCCTAGAAATGTCATTCAACAATGACACGGGTCTTTAAATGAAGCTCAAATGGAAGTTTAAAATTTTCAAACCATGTCTTTATGGCTTGCTATTATTTCTAATATGCAACCCGGTTTTCAAAATAAGGAAAGCACGTCGCCAAAAAGATGGCTGTTACTAAGAACGGGTGATTAATTTCTCCCGGGCATGGATTACTTTATATCCGTGCACCCTCGATCTAATGTATGCTTCAGTGCATTATTTCTTGATCAAGAAGAGAAGTCTTGTTTTTATCCAAATGATTTTCGTCTATGATTCTTTAGAAAATTATTTGTGTTTCAAATGGTGGAAATGTAGTGTTTGACAATCAATCGGACCTGAATTTTTCAAAAATTGACACTTAATCAACGACTACAGCTCTTTAAATAGAAAACGGGTCATTGATTGAGGGGGAGAGTATTTTTTCAAATTTATGACATCTAACGGGCATTTTTATGCATCATATAAATGATTGAGAATGTTTTTGTATCTAACGGGGTTACATTTTAAAGGGGAGTTAAACTTGTGTTTTTTTTTTTTTTTTTTACTTTTTTTTTTTTTTTTTTTTTTTTTTTTTTTTTTTTTTGAACTCAAAAGGCAATGATGTCATTTATGGGCATAATAGGGTCTTATGTGCTAATTGCTAGTTGTTTTCTAGTCTCATAATACATAGAGGACCAATTGTGCAATTTATGCAATTTAACTAATCCCTTAGCATCTATTAAACCCTAAATGAAAAGAAAGTAGTAAGTGAGGGTCAAAACTGCCATTCTCCTCACGTTTTCCTAGCTTATAAAACCCCTGCGTTTTGACTTGGTCAAAGACATCAAAGACCAGTCAAACATCTCTTTCTTTCTCTCTCAACTTAAAACGCATTACCTTCTTTGTGACTTGCCTGATTTGTGCCCATTTGTGAGATTTCTCGCTTAGGTAATGCTTGGATTTTGTTTGTTATCATCCATATTGCTTTACTAAAACACTGGCCTAAATTTCATTAAATCGCTTTTGTTAGGGTATTCGGTGCGGAAATCATCACCAAATTTGGTTAGGTTTTAATTGGGGAGTTTTTGTCTGCTGGGTTTATCATTAGAATTACGTTAATAATGCTTTAGTTGGTGTCTGAACTGCTTCCCCAATAGCTTTCTTAGGGTCTTAGTGATTTTCGCAACATATTTGACCTTTTAAGTCAAAATCGTGGTCATGTGTTGTTTAAAAGGCCTAAAAAAAAATAAAGTTGTTGTTTTTGTAGTTAGTAAGTATATTAGAGCGTATATCATGAGCTAGCTAAGCCTTGGAGGCCTTATGTTGTTTATTGGATTCTGTGAAAATAAGTGTTCTTGACTGCGTTTTGCCTTATGTGTTCTTGATTGCGTTTTGGCTAAGATGTTCTTGTTTGCATTTTGGTTAAAGTTCTTGATTACGTTTTGGTTTAAGTTCTTGGGTGCGTTTTGACTGTTAAACCTCTATTGCATTTTGACTGATATTCGCCTTTGCGTTTTGAGTTTAAATATGCGACTGCATTTTGATTATGATATTGTACAGAGCATGACAAAACACAATTAATTGCGTTTTGTGATTGAAGACCCTCATTAGTATAAATGTAGTACCCACCTTTTCAATTTTTTTCAAAAATTTTGCGTTTTGATTATATTTGAATAAGATATTCTTGCATTTTGCCCAATTGCGTTTTGCCTTATTGATAGTTGTCCATTGCGATTTGTCTGTTTTGTATTAAAATATACTCTGCATTTTGTGTACACTGCGTTTTGCCTATTGCGCCTTGTTTATTTTAATACAATTAGCTCACCCACACCCCCCCCCTCCCCCCCCCCCCCCCCCCCCCCCCCCCCTTCCTGTTTTCCACCCCCCCCCCCCCCCCCCCCCCCTATTTCCCCCCCCCCCCCCCCCCCCCCCCCCCCCCCCCCCCCCCCCTTCTTTTCCTCCCCCCCCCCCCCCCCCCCCTTTTTCCCCCCCCCCCCCCCCCCCCACCCCTTTATTTCCCCTCTGCGTTTTGGCTCTTGCATTCTTTGCGTTTTGTCTGATGTGTTTTCCCAGCTGCGTTTTTGTCATGTCATCTGAATTTTGGTCATTATGTATCGGTCAGTGAGTTTTGTCTTCACTGTCATGAGTTGACTTCTGTTGACTTAAGTGTTGTACATCTCAGTTGACTATCACTCAATATGATCAATGTGTCTATTTGTCTTGGGTCATACGTTATGACTGTGTAACCTCGAGCTTGTGCTCTTATCTAACATCACCTTTCTGTATGTATGTCTTCGTTGATGGATGTGTGCAGTTACAATGGCTGATGCAAATATCAATGCTCATGAGGTTCCAACTGCGGTGCTTTCCACCTACTAGGTCTGATGGAGCAAAATCTTGGCTCGTAACAATGGGTCCTAGTGGGAAAAGTACATTGTTCTTGGATGTGGAAAGAACTCAAGGCAATCTCATATTCAAGATAGCTGTGGACATCTTGAAGAACACCAACTTCTTCAAAGCCTTCACCGCTTCCTCTACCATTCCATCAATTTACATCCAGCAGTTCTGGGACATAATCAGATTTGACAAAGACAAAGGATACAGCTGTCAGCTGGATGAACAACGCTTCTATCTCTCCAAAGCTATTCTTAGAGATGCACTTCAATTACCAAGAAACAATAATTTCACATCTCCACCCCCCCCCCCCCAAAATGCTACATTATACTTCCTTTGTCAACGAACTGGGTTACCCAAATGTCGTCAGAACCT
The DNA here is from genome assembly GCA_026074375.1 of Tanacetum coccineum. Lineage (NCBI taxonomy): Eukaryota > Viridiplantae > Streptophyta > Magnoliopsida > Asterales > Asteraceae > Tanacetum > Tanacetum coccineum. The sequence continues at coordinate 36,863 of BQNB010013353.1, read as the reverse complement.
TATCAGGAGTCGTGACAAATGACATGTATCAACCGTGGAGGGCACTCACCACGATCATCAATCTTTGCCTCACGGGAAAAACTTCAGCATTTGAAAGACCAAGAGCTCTAGTGTTGCAGATCTTGTGGGGTGTTGTCAACAAGGCAAATATAGATTATGTGGAGGATATGTGGAAAAATTTTACTCAGTTTATCATCATTTTTCATAGAAGATAAGATGTATCTGGGCTCTTCATACGGAGGGGAAAGAAGAAAGTTAATAACTTGTGATTCAGGGGTCCGTTTCACTAAAGCTGATCATCAGTCACTCTAGAGCATAACAAGTTCCCAACAGCCAGGTTCTCCCCCCCCAAAAAACCTTTTATTTTTTTTTCACCTGCCTTTATTTTTTTTTTTTTTTTTTTTAAGGAGGCTGCTTTGGGATACCTAAAGTTCTCATTCAAGAACACCAAAAGAGTAAGATTTCGGATGGCAATTCCGAATACACTTATCTCTGAGGATATGCGATCTGCTCCCTATTACCATGAATATATGGCAAAAGTGACTAAGTATCAACGTTATCTCGTTAGAGAAGTAGTCAGTGACGATGAAGCACCGGCTCCCAAACCAGCAAAGGGGACAACAACCAAAACAACAAGGAAACCAAAACTGCAATCGTCTAAAACCGCACCAGTAGCAAAACCTGCAACATCTAAGACCTCAAAATCTACCTCATATCAACCCATCAAACCCACACATGTCTGCTAAGCCCTCAAGGAGAAGAAAAGAAAGCTGGTTGTGGACACCACTGAAGCACTACCACAAGCCAAACGCGCTAAAGCTGGTAAGGTGCTGAAGAAGAGAACTCTACCTAGCACTCGTCAGCTGGTAGATGAGTTCGTAGATGAAGGTGTGCCAGATAAGGAACAAATGTATGGTGATGAAGAGGCGGATACGCAAAGGGCAATTGAGGAAAGCTTAAAGAAGTTCTGGTGCGCTATGGGGGTCCATTAACTCCTGTTAGTGTTAGGGAACCTGACACTGGAAATTATAACCATTCCGAAGTTACGGGTATAGGGAAAAGAAACGGTAGGGGAGGAACAAGCGGCTCACGGTTTACTCAACCTTCAGACTAAGAAAAAGAACCTGCTAAAACAGTTCATCTTTCAAAGACGCAACCTCATCTCCAACTGTACCTCAGCGAGCATGAAGGAATCTTCTTCCTTGTACGTGAACTGAGCTGACTGATAGCGAGACGGATTTTGATAATTAAGGTATCTCATGAATCTATTCTAAAGTCATATTGAAGGCCCGGTGGATCAGACCCTGGTAACAAGTCGAAGCCCAGCTGGATACAGACATGTGTTGTGCAGATTATCAATCTTCCACTCAAGTCATGTGGTTCAACGCTGGGACAAACTTGAAACACATGAATCTTGAGGTCTGATACTTCAGTCAACCAAACCCTAGCAAATAGATGAAGAATTACTACCACAGCTTATCACAAATGTTTAGGAAGAATCTTAAACTCCAAATGAAGGTGAAGTGAGACTTGGGAACCTGCAGCAGCTGAGAACCTGCTCTCTGCAAAACTCGACAAGGAACTCAGCTTTACCGATCAGTTCCTGGTGGAGAAGTCATAGGAAGATAAACCAGAAAAGACCAATACTGAAGCGAAAGTTCAATCTATGGTTACGGTTTCCATACATCAGGATACCTTGTCTGTCCCTTTAATGACCACTACAGTTTGGATATCCACGACCTCAAAAAAAAATAATAAAACAGCTTCATAACAATTCAAACCACCACCTTAAACTTTCAACAACTACTACCAACAACAACGCCTCAAAACAACCACCACATCTCTTCCACTACCACCACCACCTCAACCATAACAAGGCTCCTCAGATCCGATCATAATTCAGCGTATTGGTGAGCTTGAACAACATATGGCAGATTGGTGAAGCAAAAATAAAGCTGGAATAACGGTAGACATTAGTCGAGACTACGGCGAGGGATAGGATTTGCTACCCCCTCCGCACTTTAGCCCCCGAGACTGAGATGTAATAGAGTCCATTTTGACTAACCTGTTGCCCACAACCGTTGTGACTGAGCACGTGTCGAAATAACAGACCGCTATGGAGGCTACCAACGCAACCCGCTACTTTGTGCGCGACCGACCTACAAAGATTTCGCTGGCTGATCAGAGAGCAGATGATTACGAGTATATGCAGAGCAAAGAGATTGATCGGAAAATCGAAGAACGATTGTGAAAAGAGGTCGTTACGCATCAGTTCAGTATGCCATGAGAGCCCCTCTTCGTGCTCGCTTTTAGGATCTCCCAATTTAGACAATGAAGGCGATTCTGCTCAAACGCATGCTTGAGGAGAATTATGACAAGGGCCACGGAGTGATCACAAGATGGCCTATGAAGCATTACAAAACATCTATCTTTCGTGCATGAAGTCGAGTAATTGATGCAGACACGGCTGGGAAACTTAAAAAGCTTTAAGGGGAAGCTAGGATTCACAAAGACTCCACTTGGTGTCACTCTCCACCACCTCTCATACACCACGTTCTGGTGAATCAGGGGCTTCTGGTAAACTGGAGCCTCTTGATTCGTCAAAAATCCACTCCCACACCCCTCACGCATCTACAACTCCTATTCATGATGATTAGTCTCAAGGCTCAAAGGTTCAAGGCTCATCCAATGACAGTGCTTTCAATTAGAATATTACAGTTTGGACTCAAGATTCATTGACTCAAGCCTGTGCTCAATCTGTTCCTCAAGATGTATTCATGCATGAAGAGTCGGACTTTGAAGCCTATGACATGGTGTCGAATGATGAAGATATTAGCAGTAGGCACATTCCCAAAGTTCCTTGGAATCAAGCATGGTTTAAACCTCTTTCCGAAGAAGAACGACCTGCGACACCTGAACCTACTTGGTCCATTCCTTCATCCAGTCTACCTGTCCCCATAAACAACTGGGCATCTGCTCTAGCCTCCAGCTATGAATCTCTACCAGAGAACTCACTGCTCTCACAGACCGGTGATATTGGGGTGTTTATGGTGTTTATTTATTGGTTCTGCAAAGAAGTAGGGATAAAGAGTCACATGGAACACTTGGAAGGTCCTGCATATGAAGTTGTCAAAGCCTTCCATCCCGACGTGATTCATCTATATTCAAATGGAGGAATGCCACAAGCTTCTGACCAATCAAGTGGTACGACAGGGATTATAGCACCCCTCTACAATACAACTTTTTTATATATTATAATGTCAGCAGACCACTCCAATTGGGTGGTCCTCTAGGTTAAGTCACGATTCAAACAGATTTCTTCTTTAACAAAGATTTAGAGTATCTACTTTTTGGCCACAAGGGTGACAGACTTGCGTTGTCAATCACAAAGATGAAAGCTGCGTCTTATCCTGATGCCGAGTTAGAACAGATGGTACGTGATCAGATGTGGGCTAAAGAAAAGTACATGTATGACATATCAGCATCTTATGGTATCTCTCACTAGTGGTTCAAGAGACAGCAATTCTACATCGACCGACACTCAGCTGACACCAACCGAAGAGCTATTGTCCGGACACACATGCGGATCCTCAGTGTCATCAGCATTGATGTCTTTTCAATTTACGGGTACGATTACATGAAAAGATGTTCATCACAAGAGAAGATAATCAGGAATATATATTGCTAAAAGCGACTTCAAAGACCTGTACCGAGTGGACTTTTGAAGCTTATACTTGCTGAATCTTCAAGAGTCACCTGAACCACCTACCGCCAAGGGACAAGAAGATTCTTCCTTGCTGTCAACTATGGATCAGGAATCTGGTTATCAGACAACGGGTAGAAGACTTCCAACTCGGCATCGAAAGTTACAAACTAGTGAACCTCACCAAACCTCGCTGGGAAGCTAAAGGTCACGAGTTCATACACGACTACAAGATTCTTGACTCTTTAAGAGCCATACTATTCAGAGACAAGTATGGTATGCAAATGCTCATACGCTTCAACGAAATCCACAAGTTCAGTGACGGGACTCTACAACAAATAGATGAAGCTTTGGATTATCGGGTAAATGAATTCAAGGTTAACAAGAATAATCCAGTGCTGAATACCAGGTTCTGGACCACGAATGATGTGATCAAGTGCAAGCCGTTCATGTTTTCCATTCAAAAGCTGCTAAAGCTCTGGAGAATCTTCCAGAACTTAGAAAGCTTTGTTGGTGGAAGAATACGCGAAGGAGACTACAGACTTCTACGAAGAACCGAATGATGACATCCTCTCTGTAGCTTCTGGTACTTATTGTGTGGTATATATTGTAATCTTGTACATTATTAAGTAGTGTATCTTTAGGTGTTATTTGTCAGTGTATAAATTTTTCATGAGTTTTTCATTAAACTCAAAATCCTTCAAAATTCTTATACCTGACACTAACAGATTCCCTCAGTAATTTAGGGGGAGCATTAATATGTTCCAATATCGGTGTGTATTTAATCAGACCACATTTTCTCCCAAATTTTCTAACATATTTAAATCAATTGAGATCCTATGTATTGGTGGCCCAACATGAAAGCAGAAATTGCCACCTATGTCAGCAAGTGTTTAACGTATGCCAAGGTTAATATAGAATATCAGAAGCCGTCTGGTTTGTTGGTTCAACCAGAGATCCCATAATGGAAATGGGAGAACATAACGATGGACTTTGTGACTAAATTTCCAAAGAAGGCAACCGGTCAAGACACGATTTAGGTAATCGTTGATCGTCTCACTAAGTCTGCTCATTTCTTGCCTATGCAAGAAGATGACACGTTAGAGAAGTTGACAAGACAGTACTTGAAGGAAGTAGTCTCAAGGCATGGAGTACCAGTTTCGATCATCTCCGATCGTAATGGGAGGTTTACCTCACATTTTTAGAAATCTCTAAATAAAGCATTAGGTACTCGATTGGATATGAGTACAGCTTACCATCCACAGACCGATGGTCAGAGTGAGAGAACCATTCAAACATTGGAAGACATGTTACGTGCCTGTGTACTCGACTTTGGAAAAGGCTGGGATAAACATTTACCTTTGGTAGAATTTTCGTACAACAACATTTACCATACCAGCATTAAGGCTGCTCCATTTGAGGCGTTGTATGGGCGCAAGTGTCGATCACCTATCTGTTGGGATGAAGTAGGAGATAGACAGCACACTGGCCTAGAGATCATCCACGAGACGACTGAGAAGATTGTTCAAATCAAGAGCCGTATCCAAGCTGCCCGCGATCATCAAAAGAGTTATGCCGATGTAAGACAAAAACCTCTTGAGTTTCAAATAGGAGATAAGGTCAAGCTAAAAGTGTCACCATGGAAAGGGGTGATACGCTTTGGCAAACGAGGAAAGCTGAACCCTCGCTATATTGGACCTTTTAAGATCATAGACAAAGTAGGAACCGTCACCTAGACTCCCAGAGCAGTTGAGTAGAGTTCATAGTACGTTTCACGTCTCGAATTTGAAGAAGTGCATAGTTGATGAAACTCTTGCTATACCGTTGGATGGAATCCAAATCGACAACAAACTCTACTTCATCGAAGAACCTGTCGAGATCATGGACCGTGAGGTCAAACATTTAAAGCAGAGTCGTATTCTGATTGTCAAGGTACGCTGGAACTCAAGGAGAGGTCCTGAGTTCACTTGGGAGCGTGAAGATCAAATGCAAAAGAAGTACCCTCATCTTTTCCTAATTTCTGCGCCCGTGGCAGAAACTACATCGTAAGCTTTGAGGACAAAGCTATTTTAATGGGGAAAGGATGTGACACCCCGTAAATTTTTGTTCATTAATTTAGCCGTTACCGGTCGCTAATTTGAATTTTTAAAGTTTCGTTTAACTTTTAAGTTTAACCGGGAAGTTTTCCTGCTATTTATCTGAGAATCATCACCGAAAGTGAACCGGGACACCAAACATTATAGTATTTTGGCAATAGCCATGTTTTTATATTTTTAGGCAATATTTAAAATTTCATAATTTTTGGTGATACCATTATTCGTTTCATTACTTGCGTGAATCGTGTTTTATTTAAAATGTAAGCATATACATGGAAGGCTTGGAAATTAAATCAAACAAGAAGAACTAGCATCATAAAATATTAAAAACCATTTTGGTTCCCCCCTTTTGCTTGCATACGTCCAAACAAACACCCCTTTGCATGCCTTGGATGCCAATTTGAATTCAAATTCAATAAGACAAGGGTTACAACTCATTTTTGTCCTAGCTTGAACTTGATTAGGAGATCATTTTGGTCGCCTCTCTTCCTCTTGTCTTATCCCACGAACACACATAAACACACTTTTAGTGTGTGAAGTAAACTTAGCATTACATATACACATTAATTCCATTTTCTCATTCATAATACACACACACTAAAAATTGAGTTTTGTCTCTTCTCTTTTGCTCTCTTTTGTTCGAACCACCCAAGAAACACACACACACTCATAATTTTCCAATCTTGATCAAAAACCTTTGAAGATATTGTGTTCGTGGTTGATATTTATTGTATTCAGGTTAGTTATAAACAACATTTGGGTTGTTTCTAGTCATCAATCATCCTTCTAAACCACTTCTTTTCGTAAGTCTCTTAATTTTTAAATAACTTATACTTCATAATCATCTTGATGCATGCATGCTAGTTGTACAACTTATTTTGTAAAAACAAAGATTTTAAAACTACATAAACCTTAAAAGGTTATGCATATATTTCGAAAATAATAAAAAGAAATATAAGGAAATCATAGTTTTATGATCATGGTTATTTTCGTGTAATAAAAAATGGTATGTTATAGCTTATAATATTCGAATTATGTTAATAAGCTTTTAGAAAAGCTTATTTGATTATTTTGAGCTTATTAGGCTTATTATTTGGTTTGGCCCAAGTATAGTAAAGAAGGAAGAAGTGTTTGTTTAGCATATTTTATTTTCGGCTTATATTTGTTAGCTTATTTTCTAGCTTATTTTAAAAGGACAAATGATAAACTTGTTCGGCTTAATAAATAAGTCCGAATATGGTTTGCTTGGCTTTTAGCCGCGTCCCACATACAAGGCCAACACCACAAGATTAATCTTAAGCTTATGTAGTTCAGCTTATTTTATTGTGGCTTATTGATAGCTTATTATTAAGTCGCGTGTTTATTAGTTAATGTTTTGCTTATCGGACTATATGGATAAGTAAAACTACATTTTTAGACTTAACGGGCCAAGGCCCAACATAAATACAATACACCAAGGCGTAAAGCTATGGTGTAGCTTATTGGATAAGTTCATGAATAGCTTATTTAATAGTGTACGACTTAGATGCTATACGTTTAACTCATTTTAAACGTTGGACGTTGCAAATAATAAGAGATTTGATGATGTATAGTTTGTAATTATGAAAAGTGGATTGAAAGTGATTTGAAAATGGTTTTTATTAAAGTCTACGACTTTTGAAAACGTGTAAACACGAACGGGTCATGCCGAAATTTTTATAATTATTATACTTAGTAAATATTAGAAAACGCACATGATAAAACTAGATACATGGGAATTTAATAATGTGCCGAACAATGTATATATATAAAATATATATATATATTTACTTAGACATTTATATGTATATAATATTAATATACGTACTCTTATTTACTCAATCTACTTACGAAAACATTTTAACTATTATACGATCACAAGATTTAATTTTTGGAAATATATTAACAAAAGTACACTAGTATATGCTTATGCATTATCCGCACTTCTGCGCTACTCCGATATTAAACCAAACCCTCATTTCATAGGTTGTCTATACGAACCGTTTTTCGTTATCGTGTGATTTTATCAGAATATTCATCTTCGATTCACCAATCAGGTGATTCAGAGCCACCACTTTAATTGTTTTGAATAATTAATTTATAACATGTGGTAAGAAACAATTGCATGCTTTTAAAACTGTACCCAAGTACTATAAAACCGTGAGAAATTCCCGGTTACTTGGTGTTTGTGTTGCACTAATTAGCGTTTAGACCACTATTGCCCGAATTATCATGAACTGTTAATCATCTTTAACCGACTGGATGGTTAACTGAGCGCGAGTGAATAAATAGATCTATTGGGAAAAATTATCCCTATCTGGGTAAAAAGCACTTACTAGTCCGAGTTTGCCAAGGACTAACGGATATATGTCATGTCAAAACTTGTTAGGTGGTCTTTCGTCGGACACCTGAAGGGCAAGCCTTTATAGCACTGTACATGCTATCTTTCAGTATTAGCTTAAGTGTCATGAGCTTAGTGCAAATAAATGCCTCTTTATGTGAGAGTTGTATCTCCTATGACAGTCACATACGTTTTGATTATCTTGTGGTCCCCCCCCAACTATATTTTTTTTTAAAATTTACGTTGAACAAAACCTATGAATTCATCAACTTTTATGTTGATTTTTCAAGCATGTTGTTCTCATGTGCTTAGCAGGATTGATGTTGCCTTGACTTATGTGAAGTCTATTTGCCCAAACCAGTTTACCAGAAATTTATCTATGTCTTTAAATACCGTTGTTGAACTTATTTAAGCTTTTGCATTTTAACTTTTGTATCTTTTAAATTTGATCAATGTAAAACTTATTCATATTTTGAATTTATGCAACGGTGTTTATTTTTCAAACGTACCCTTAGAGGTCGTTCTTTATGCTTTGTACTAGATATTCAGTGACGTTATGCCTCCGGACAATAAATCGGACGGGACCCTATTTGGGGGTGTGACAGAATTCTATTCAGAGCCAAGGTTATAGAGAACCAGAATTATATATTAGGATATGACAAGAACCAGTATGATGATCCTACGTGATTATACGCGCCTTACTGATTTTTCTACGATAGTACGTAATAAGTATAAGAACTATTTAATTAAAATACTAGTATAACTAATATTACTATAATTATATTGCATTCTTTTCGCGGTACTTCATCCGATGGTTTATTCATTCACTCATTCATCTATGCATTCATTTACCCATTCATTCATTCGTTCATTTGCCTATTTGATCATTCTTTTCCGCATCATGCATGGTTGATATAAAGGATATTTATATAAACTTTTGCTTGTGCAGGTCATGGCTATCTCTGTTATTTCAGTTTCATCAGATTCGTCTGAGGACAGTGTGGGGACACCTGCTGGACGAGTTATCTTGTTTGGCACTATCCCTACCACTATTCCCGACACTACACCTTCTGTGACTTCACCCACTACCCATATTGATACCACACCGATACCTACTGTTTCACCCACTATACCACCATCACCCGATTATACACCGCGAATCCCCTTGATTATTCACTCCCCCGTCAAGAAAAAAGCCCCCGCTTCTGATACGGAGTTTGGATCCAGCTGAGGAGCCGTCATCAGATCATATACCACCACTACCAGCTACTTTACCATTTCTTTCATCGACCGATGATTCTTCAGACAGTGATATACCTGATACACCACCATCACCTACCCATGGTACACCATTCACTAAGACTACCCTTTCTACCCAGAGATCAGTTGTTGCATCTGGTGCACTTCGTCGTCAAGTCTTGTTCGTAACACCTAGACACCTATTCATCATGAGTCGACCATACCGCTACCACGTACTAGGCCATACACATAATACTGCAGGAATAGGATAAGACTGTTACCCACTCAACCGTCTTTGCGGTGGAGACATTCAATTGAATTACTCCTTCCTTTAGATTATGTTTATTCTGAAGATTCTTGAGGGATTCTCAGCCGAGTTCATCATCAAAGTCTTCTTCGGATTCTTCTGTGGATGCTTTATCTGAATCTGCATCTAGTCATTCATCTTCTGATCATTCATCACCCACACCATCATCAGGTATGAGACCTAGTCATCATTTATGTTCATTGGTACCGAGTATTCATCCGTTCATCTGCTGCTATTTCTGAGAGACCATCTCATGATTCTTCTTCTGCGAGACCTTCTCGCAAGAGGAGTAGATCCCCCGCTGCATCTTTATCATTATCTTCACCTACCCTTGGAGCATTGCCTTATGCATGTGATGATCTTTTATCATCACCTAAGAGGATTAGGAATCCTGAGACAGCTACGGATTTAGAGGATTGTTCGAAGGATAGTTTTGAGCCATATGTACCTAGAAAGACTGGATTAGGAGTTGACTTTGAGGATGAGAGTTCTAAGTCATCTAGGCATAGAGGGACTGATTTAGAGAGGGATGTTGAGGTTGTAAGGAGCGATGGGATTGATATTGACCCTGAGATTCAGGCAGAGATTGACGAGTTTTTCGCTTATGCGGACGCTCTTAGAGATAGAGAGATTGATGCTGGGTTGGTAATTGAGGCTATTAATCAAGAGGAGATCGAGACGGGTGTGAGAGGCCCAGTTGGGGTTAGAGTTGATAGAGTTACTCACCCAGTGGTAGCTGAGGATATTCCTTAGCCTGTTCAGGAGGGAGCTGTAGATGTCACGTATGAGACATTGGGAGATTTAGTTCAGAGGTTTCATGATCATACTGAGAATTCTAGTTCATCGTGTTCAGGTTATTGAGAGTGTCTAGAGGGATTAGGGACACAGGATCGTAGCGACAGGACAGCAAAGTGCTGATATGCTAGAGAGGATCAGAGAGCTGGAGCGGGATAACAGAAGACTTAGAGACATGATGGATGTTGCGAGTCAGAGAGTTTCCCTATCTCAGTGTAGGGAGTTACGTGTTCAGAGGGAGATGAGACAGATTCGGCGTTTCAGATTTTATGACCGTAAGAAGATTGCTAGGCTTGAGGCTTATGCCAGGAGGCATTTGGGTTACCGTTCTTAGATTATTCCTTGAGTATCTTAGTGTTGACTTATAGCACCTAGTAGTAGCTAGTTATTAGGGATGCAAACGCGTACAATTCAAAAAGGTACATTGTGAATTTATTGATGTCGTCAATGACTTGAAAACACAGGGTGTTATAGATATTTTAACCTAATGATATTTTCTTTTGCTTATTGCATACTACATTATTACTAAATCGTGGCATTATCATGAAGTTATTATGATTTTGTATTTTCGTATAATAATACTTGTAATTTTCGAACTACGTTAACAATCTCGTATCGCCATGGAATTTCATCGTGTTGTGCATTGTTATGTTGTAAGAAAATGCCTAACACTCGATCTGGAGCATCAAGGACGCGTGAAGGAATTAATGAGCAGATCGATCGCTAAATGGCAGGAGCGTTAGGAGCTCGTACCACTGCCAGGAACCTTGAAACGCTTATGAGAGACAGGGGTGGTCAAGAGGAAGTAAATGAAAATGGATGAAATGGGGATGGAGGAAATAGGAATGGAGGAAATGGAAATGAAGGAAATGGAAATGGAGGAAATGGAAATGGAGAAAATGGAAATGGAGGAAATGGAAATGGAGAAAATGGAAATGGAGGTAATGGAAATGGAGGAAATGGAAATGGAGGGAATGGAAATGGTAATGGAGGAGGAAATGGCTATAACTTCAGAGGATTTATGCCTGCTCGGGAGTGCACATATCAAGACTTCCTGAAGTGCCAACCACTTAACTTTAATGAAACGGAAGGAGTTGTTGGGTTAACTCGTTGGTTCGAGAAGATGGAAACGACATTCAACATTAGTAACTGTCCAGAGAGGTACCAAGTGAAGTATGCTTCGTACACACTTCTGAACAGTGCATTGACATGGTAGAACTCCCATAAGAGAACAATTGGAATTGAGGCTGCCTATGCTATGAGTTGGGCAAAACTTATGAAGTTGATAACAGAAGGATACTGTCCAAGAAACGAGGTCCAAAAGATGGAGACCGAGTTGTAGAACTTGGCTATGAAAGGAAATGACTTGACTGCTTATACTAGAAGATTTCAGGAATTAGTGTTGTTGTGTACTAGAATGGTCCCAAATGAGGAGGAGAAAGTTGAGAGATTCGTTGGAGGGTTGCCTGATAAAATTCAGGGGAATGTAATCACTGCTAAACCCACTAAACTTCAAGATGCAATTCGTATTGCCAACAACTTAATAGATCAAAAGCTGAAAGGATATGCTAGAAGTGCTGAAAACAAGAGAAGGTTGGATTACAACCCGAGAGACACTCGGGGGCAACAACTAGTTTTCAAGCGGCAAAATGTTGGAGGCCAGAACGTGGCAAGAGCGTATACGGCTGGGATCAATGAGAAAAAGGGGTATGTTGGATCTCTTCCTTACTATAAAAAGTGCAAGTTGCACCATGCAGGGCCGTGTACTATGAGATGTGGAAACTGTAAGAGAGTCAGTCATATAACTAGGGATTGTACGACTACAGTTACTCCAAACACTCAGAGAGCCCCAGTTGGGAGTTAGCCAGGTATTGTTTGTTATGAGTGTAGAAGGCTAGGACATTTTAGTAAAGATTGTCCTAGGTTGAGAAATCAGAACCGTGGAAACAAGACTGGAAACAAGAATGGAAACAAGATTGGAAACCAAACTAGAGGTAATGAAGCTACGGCAAAGGCTTACACTATTGGAGGAGGAGGAGCAAACCCCGATTCCAACGTTGTCACGGGTACGTTCCTTCTCAATACCGTTATGCTTCTATGTTATTCGATTCAGGAGCTGATAGGAGTTTTGTGTCGTCTACCTTTAGTGCTTTGCTTGATGTTGCACCATCCACTTTAGACCCTAGTTATGTTGTAGAACTTGTCGATGGAAGAATTTTAGAAACAAATGTTGTCCTTAGAGGCTGTACGTTAGGATTATTAGGTCATCCGTTTAACATAGATCTAATGCTCGTAGAACTTGGTAGTTTTGACGTCATTATCGGTATGGATTAGTTGGCGAAATACCACGCAGTAATCGTTTGTGACGAGAAGGTCGTCCGTATACCTTTTGGAGATGAAGTGTTGATAGTTCGAGGTGATAATTATGACGACAGAAGTAAGTCAAAGCTGAACATCATATCATGTACGAAAACCCAGAAGTATCTACAGAAGGGATGTCAAGTTTACCTAGCGCAAGTTACATCTAAGAAGACTGAGGACCAGTCAAAGGAGAAGCGGCTCGAGGATGTGCCGATCGTACGGGAATTTCCGGAAGTCTTTCCAGAAGACTTGCCTGGGCTACCGCCTACTCGACAAGTTAAATTTCAAATCGACTTAGTCCCTGGTGCTGCACCTGTAGCACGAGCCCCGTACCGATTAACACCAGCCGAACTGCAAGAGTTATCTACTCAGTTGCAGGAACTTTTTGACAGAGGATTTATAAGACCCAGTTCCTCACCCTGGGGATCTCTGGTTTTGTTTGTCAAAAAGAAAGATGGATCTTTTTGGATGTGTGTCGACTACCGTGAACTAAACAGACTTACTGTGAAGAACCGATACCCACTTCTGAGAATCGATGATTTGTTTGATCAACTACAAGGGTCAAGAGTCTACTCTAAGATCGACCTGAGATCTGGTTATCACCAACTCTGAGTTCGTGAGGAAGACATTCCCAAGACTGCATTTAGGACTCGCTATGGTCACTACGAGTTCCAAGTAATGTTGTTTGGTTTGACTAACATACCGACAATATTCATAGATTTGATGGATTATGTGTGCAAACCGTATCTGGATAGATTCGTGATTGTGTTCATCGATGATATTTTGATCTATTCCAAGAGCAGAAAGGAGCATGAAGGGCACTATAAGTTAATTTTGAGGTTACTTAAGAAGGAGGAGTTGTATGCCAATTTTTTAAAGTGCGAATTTTGGCTATCGAATGTACAATTTCTTGGTCACGTGATTGATAGTGAAGGTGTTCACGTTGATCCATCTAAGATTAAGTCTATCAAGGATTGGGCGTCACCCAAGACACCAACCGAGATTCGTCAATTTTTAGGTTTGGTCGGTTACTATCGACGATTTATCGAAGGTTTCTCGAAAATCGCTAGACCTATGACTAAGTTGACTCAGAAAAGCATAAAGTTTGATTGGGGAGAAAAGGCAGAAGTTGCGTTTCGTCTATTGAAACAAAAATTGTGTAGTGTGTCAATTTCGGCTTTACCCGAGGGAAGTGAGAACTTCGTGGTATATTGCGATGCTTCGCATAAACGGTTGGGTGCGGTTTTGATGCAAAAGGAGAAGGTCCTAGCTTACGCATCCCGCCAACTTAAGGTTCACGAGAAGAACTATACCACACACGACCTAGAGCTTGATGCAGTGTTTGCTTTGAAGATGTGGAGACATTATCTGTATGGTACGTAGTGCGTCGTGCTTACTGATCACAAGAGTTTGCAACACATTCTCGATCAGAAGGAGCTAAACATGAGACAACGAAGGTGGTTAGAGTTGTTGAGCGACTACAACTATAAGATTCGATGTTGGGTTTAAAAGACTTCAAAATGATTCTTAGAGTTACTACTGCTCAGGTATATATTAGTGTTGTCAAACATAACTTAGTGCTGCTGGTAATACTAATGAAAATTATGCTAAGATTTTGAGTGCTCAATCGGAAGCCAGGAAAGAAGAGAACTTTATCAACGAAGATTTTCATGGCATAATTAACAAGCTAGAACCTCATACTGACGAAACATTGTGTTTGAACAATCGAAGTTGGATTTCGTGTTTTGGTGACGACTAAGAGCTTGATTATTGCATGATCTCATAAGTCCAATTAATTCCCATCCATCCTGGATCGGATAAGATGTACCAAGACCTTAAGAAGCTGTATTGGTGGCCTAACATGAAAGCAAAAATTGCCACCTATGTCAGCAAGTGTTTAACGTGTGCCAAGGTTAAGATAGAATATCAGAAGCCGTCTGGTTTGTTGGTTCAACCAGAAATCCTGCAATGGAAATAGGAGAACATAACGATGGAATTTGTGACTAAATTGCCAAAGACGGCAACCAGTCAAGACACGATTTGGGTAATCGTTGATCGTCTCACTAAGTCTGCTCATTTTTTGCGTATGCTAGAAGATGACACGTTAGAGAAGTTGACGAGACAGTACTTGAAGGAAGTAGTCTTAAGGCATGGAGTGCCAGTATCGATCATCTCTGATCGTTATGGGAGATTTACCTCACATTTTTAGAAATCTCTTAATAAAGCATTAGGTTCTCGATTGGATATGAGTACAACTTACCATCCACAGATCGATGGTCAGAGTAAGAGAACCATTCGAGAACGTTGAGAGACATGATGCGTGCTGAGTAACTCGACGTGGAAAAGGCTGGGATAAACATTTATTGTTGGTAGAATTTTCGTACAACAACAGTTACCATGCCAGCATTAAGGCTGCTCCATTTGAGGCGTTGTATGGGCGCAAGTGTCGATCACCTATCTGTTGGGCTGAAGTTGGAGATAGACAGCCCAGAGATCATCCACGAGACGACTGAGAAGATCGTTCAAATCAAGAGCCGTATCCAAGCTGCCCGCGATCGTCAAAAGAGTTATGTCGATGTAAGACGGAAACCCCTTGAGTTTCCAATAGGAGATAAGGTCATGCTGAAAGTGTCACCATGGAAAGGGGTGATACGCTTTGGCAAACGGGGAAAGCTGAACCCTCGCTATATTGGACATTTTAAGACCATAGACAAAGTAGGAACCGTCGCCTATCGTCTTGAACTCCCAGAGCAGTTGAGTAGACAGCTATAGTAACATTTCTAACGATCTCCGAATTTGAAAAAGTGCATGGTTTGAAGAACCTCTGACTAAACAGTTGGATTAAGATCCAAATCGATGACAAACTCCACTTCATCGAAGAACCTGTCGAGATCATGGACTGTGAGGTCAAACGTCTAAAGCAGAGTCGTATTTTGATTGTCAATGTACGCTGGAACTCTAGGAGAGGTCCTGAGTTCACCTGGGAGCGTGAAGATCAAATGCAAAAGAAGTACCTCATCTTTTCCTCCCCCAATTTTTCTGCGCCTGGGCAGATGCTACGTCTTGAAGCCTTTGAGGATAAAGCTCATTTAAACATGGAAAGGATTGACACCCCATAAATTTCCGTTCATTAATTTAGCCGTTACCGGTCGCAAATTTAAATTTTTAAAGTTTCGTTTAACTTTTACGTTTAACCGGGAAGTTTTCCTGCTATTTATCTGAGAATCGTCGCCGGGAGTGAACCAGGACACCAAACGTTGTAGTATTTTGGCAATAGTCACATTTTTATATTTTAAGGTAATATTTAAAATTTCATAATATTCGGAAATACCGTTATTCGTTTCGTTACTTGCGTGAATCGTGTTTTATGTAAAATATAAGCATATGATGGACGGCTGAAATAAATCAACTAGGAGCACTAGCATCTTAAAATATTAAAAACCATATTGGTCCCCCCTTGTCTTATTCGTCCAAACAAATACCTCATGTGAACCTTGGAGGCCAAGTTGAATTTCAAAAACAACAAGACAAGTTAACAACTAGCATTTGTCATTGCTTAATTTTGATTGAGAGATCATTTTGGTCCCCCCTCCTTGTCTTATCCCACACACACACACACTACACACTTATAGTGTGAGACGGTAATTTTTGCACATATATACTATATTTAATCTTCATTTTCATCATATCACACACACACATTAGCCATTATGAGATTCTTTTTTCTCTCTTGCTCTCCCTAGCCACGAAACATACACACACACACATACAAATTCATAATTTTTCCATCTTTGATAAAAAAACTCTTGAAGATTTGTTGAAGGTTTGATCATTTGTATCATTCGGGTATTTGTTATACAACATTTGGGTTGTATTAGTCTTGTTCATCCTCCTAAAAACCTTCAAACTTTGTAAGTCTTCAAATCTTTTCATAACTATAACTTTCGTAATCCAACTTGATGCCACTTACGAGTTTACAAACTTTATTTTGTAAAAACCAAGATTTTAAAACTACATAAACCTTAAAAGGTTATGCTTATGGTTCAAAAATAATAAAAGAAAATATAAATAAAATATAGTTTTGTGATCGTGGTTATTTTTGTGTAATCAAAATGGTATGTTATAGCTTATTTGCATTCGGCTTATATAATAAGCTAATGGGAAAGCTTATTTGATTATTTTCGAGCTTATGTGACCTATATATGTTGCGTCCTAAATTAGAAAACATAAAGAAATATTTGTTCAAGCTAGTTTCTTGTAACTTAAATTTATTGAGTTTATTTCTAGCTTATTTTTGTTTGGCTTATATAATAAGCTTTTGTAAAAGCTTAATTTTGATTATTTTAAGCTTAATGGGCTTATGTATGGTTCGGCCCAAATAGAAAAGGAAGGAGAATTATTTGTTTAGCTTACTTTGTTTTGGCTTATATTTGTTAGCTTATTTTGAAAGGACAAATAGTAAACTTATTCGGCTTAATAAATAAGTCCGAATATGGTTTGCTTGGCTTTTAGCCGCGTCCCTCACATACATAGGCCCAACACCACAAGCTTATTCTTGAGCTTATGTGGTTCGGCTTATTTTATTATGGCTTATTGTGAGCTTATTGATAGCTTATTATTAAGTCGCGTGTTTATTATTTAATGTTTTGCTTATCGGACTATATAAATAAGTAAAACTACATTTTTGGACTTTAACGGGCCCAAGACCCAACATAAATACAATACACCAAAGCGTAAAGCTACGGTGTAACTATTTGAATAAGTTCATGAATAACTTATTTAATAGTGTACGATTAACTCAATTAAAATTTGGACGTTGCGAATAATAAAGATTGATGATTGAAAACGGCTTAAATTATACATGTTTTCGGCATAGTCGATATATGCATTATTTGATCCATTTTCCTCGTGAAACTTTCCGGTACTAATCAAGTATATTTTCTATTATAATGTTCCTAGTATGTGTCGTGGAAGAAAATGAAAGAATACACGAAGATTTGAAGTTTAAACAAAGAAATAACTAAAGATAAAGATTCCCTGACACCTGTCCACTGTTTTGGCCATAACTTGAGCATACGAACTCCGTTTGACGCGATTCTGGCGGCCACGCGTCCCTGGAAAGAATTCTCTACAGACTTGATTTGGATCCATAGCTGTAATTGCACCAATGCTGCTCACTTGTAAAAAAGTTGCGCGCACTTTTCCATCTAACAAAAAAAATAAAAGAAATTTAAATCTATTAAATGCAAGTGCATTTTAATACCCCCTAAAGTTGTTTGGCGCATTATGCAAGTGGGGCGCACTTTTGCCCCAAAAAATCCTATAAATAGCCTCTCATTCCTCCCATTCTTCACACATCCAACACAAATCATCCCACTTAGTGTGGAACACTTAGGAAAGGTGTTTTAGAGGATAAAGGCTTGAAAAACCTTTGATCCAAACCACCCTTCAAACCACTATTAGAATCAAAGTAAGGAGGAGTTCTTGAAGAAGTTGGATAGTCTTGGTGGAAGTTCATCATTGTTTTTAGGTTTTGATCTATCAAAGAAGCATAGTTGTAGTGTCTTTATTTCGAATCTATAAGCATATTTCTGACAAGAATTGTTCATAAGTTTTCCTCCGGATTTGCATTGAAAAAATAAAGTGTTCTTGGGAAATTCTTGTGAAATGATCATACTTTACTCTTGGAATTGGTATGAATCTTGTTACTCTTTTGAATATAATCCTTGTTGAATCCATGATGAATGTTATGTGTTTTGTTACTCTGATCATGGAGTAGTAATCTTATGTTTGTTTGGGCATAATGTGATCTTGGATATGGAGTGTTAATCTAACTAGGTTACAGATTACAAAGACTATGATTGCTAAGACGATCTATGTTGATCTATGTTGATCTATGTTGATCTATATCAACTAACTATGACTAGGGTTCCTTTTATACACCAAGGAAACTCTAATGGGCTTTACAAAACGCGTATAGAGATCATGCATATCATTTCCTAAGATATCTCATGCATATCTCTAATTCTAACTAACTTCTGCATAAGCAAACTTAACTATTACATAACCAGTACTAACTTATAATGAACTACCAGTACTAACTATACTAACTCTTCTACCAGTACTAACAAATGTACTGGCAGAACTAACTATATAACAAACATAATTAAGTCTGGTATACATAATTCCTAACAAGTTGGATTTGACAGGTCTAAAGTGGAGTGCTACAATTGTCATAAAAATGGTCACTTTGCAAGAGAATGTAAAGCTCCTAGAAATTAGGAAAATAGAGGAAGATAGAATAGTAGAAGAACTATGACAGTGGAAACTCCAACTGAAAATGCCCTGGTTGCTCAAGATGGAATTGGAGGGTATGACTAGAGCTACCAAGCTGAGGATGAGCATCCTACAAACTTTGCATTGGTGGCACATACATCTTCAGGAAGTTCTTCCAGTTCAGATTCTGAGGTAGATTCTTGTTCTAAATCATGTGTAAAAGCTTATGCTACTCTCAAAGAACAATATGATAGTTTGTCTTCAGATTACAAAAAGTCTCAATTTAATTTAGTATCTTATAAAGCAGGTTTAGAATTAGTAGAAGCTAGACTAGCTCACTATAAGAAAAATGAGGCTGTGTTTGAAGAGAGCATTAATGTTTTAAATCTTGAAGTTAAACTAAGAGATAATGCTTTAGTTGAAAACAAAAAGAAATTGGAAAAGCAGAAAAAGAGAGAGATGAGTTAAAACTAACATTAGAGAAGTTTCAAAATTCATCTAAATCTTTGAATAATTTGCTAGAAAGTCAAGTTATTGTCAAGCTTAAAACTAGACTAGGATATAATACAACTTCTTCTACTGCAGCTTCTCCTGCAGTAGAAAGCTTTGTGAATTCATTTGAGATGTTAGAAAATCAGGAGTATAATAAGTCCAATTCTGATAAGGGATATCATGCAGTCCCCCCTCCTTATACAGGGAACTTCGTTCCCTACAAACTTGATCTAACATTTATAGATGAAATAGTTGAAAGTGAGAATATGGATGTTATTACTATTGTTACACCTAGTAATGCTGATAATGGTGATGCAGTAGAACCTAAAACTGTTAGGAAGAACATCTTTAGACCTTCAGTCATTGAGGATTGGAATTCTGATGATGACAGTGAGGTAGAATTTATAACTAATGTTAAGGATAAAACTGTTAGACCTAGCACTGAAAAGATAAAATTTGTTAAGTCTGCTAGGGAAACAGTAAAGAAGGTAGAAACACCTAAACAAAACAAACACTATCCTAGAGGGAACCAAAGAAACTGGAACAATCTTATGTCCCAAAGACTAGGAAGTGACTTTAAAATGATTAATAAAGCTTGTTTTGTTTGTGGTAGTTTTGAGCATCTTCATTATGAGTGTGATAAAAAGGTTATAAGACCAGTGTAGAACAACTCAAGTAGGGTGAATCACAAGAACTTTACTAATAAAATGACTCACCCTCACCCTAATAGAAGATTTGTTCCACAAGCAGTCTTAACCAGGTCTGGCAAAATTAATATTGCTGGTGCACGAGTTAATACTGCTGTCAGACCAGTTAATATTGTTGGCTCAAAAACAATTGTGAATCATCCTAGACCAATATCAAATGCTTACAAAAAGGGATATTCACAAGTCACAAATCCATTTAACAAGTCTTCAGCAAAAAAAAATAGTATTTTCAATAAAAAGGTTAATACTGTCAGGGTAAAAGATACTACTGCTAGGGATAGAGCAGTAGTAAGTGTTAATAAGGAAAAAGGGGTTAATGCTGTTATGGCCTCAGCATGCTGGGTTTGGAAAGCCAAAAATAGTAGTGCATCAAATAATTTTAAGAAATATTCTTACATTGATGCATGAGGCAGATCCAAGTCTATAATGGCTTGGATCCCCAAAAGAGTCTAATTCTCTTATTTTATGTGCAGGGCAACCCACAGCAGAAGGAGTACAAGGAAAAAGGATTTATTGACAGTGGTTATCTTACTGAATATGAAGATTATGATGGTGGTTTTGTTTCCTTTGGAGATGGTAAAGGTAGAATTTCTGGAAAAGGTAAAATCAAAATAGGAACATTGGATTTTGATAATGTGTACTTTTGTAAGGAGCTTAAGTATAACTTGTTTAGTGTGTCATAAATTTGTGACAAAAAGAATAATGTTCTTTTTACTGACACTGAATGTCTTGTCTTATCTTCTGACTTTAAGCTACTTGATGAAAGTCAAGTCTTGCTGAGAGTTCCAAGAAAGGATAACATTTACAGTGTTGACCTAAAGAGTGTTGTTCCCACTAAAGGTTTAACTTGCCTCTTTGCTAAGGCCACAATTGATGAATCCAATTTATGGCATAGGAGGCTTGGTCACATAAACTTTAAAAACATGAACAAACTTGTGAGGGGAAACCTTGTTAGAGGTTTGCCTTCAAAGATTTTTGAAAATGACCATTCTTGTGTTGCTTGTCAGAAAGGAAAGCAACACAAAGCCTCCTGTAAGACCAAACTTGTGAACTCAATCAGCAAACCCTTACATATGCTTCATATGGACCTATTTGGTCCTACAAATGTTAAGAGTTTAATGAAAAAGTCTTATTGCCTAGTTGTCACTGATGACTTTAGTAGATTTTCTTGGGTATTCTTTTTGGCCACTAAGGATGAAACTAGTGGGATATTAAAGACCTTCATAACTGAAATAGAAAATCAACTAGACTACAAAGTAAAAGTTATCAGAAGTGACAATGGAACTGAGTTCAAAAATAGTGTAATGAATCAGTTCTGTGAAATGAAGGGTATTAAGAGGGAATTCAGTGTTGCTAGGACTCCTCAGCAGAATGGTGTTGCTGAGAGGAGGAATAGAACACTGATAGAGGCTGCAAGAACTATGTTAGTTGACTCTAAGTTGCCAACCACCTTTTGGGCTGAAGCAGTTAATACTGCTTGCTATGTGCTAAATAGGGTCTTAGTCATTAAGCCTCATACCCCCAATACACATTATGAAACTATTCACATATAAGAACCCCATTATCGTACTTTTTATGAAACCTTTTGGGTGTCCTATTACCATCTTAAATACCAGGGATCATCTAGGCAAGTTTGATGGAAAAGCTGATGAGGGATTTTTTGTTGGGTACTCTGTGGTTAGCAAGGCTATGAGAGTATTTAACAAGAGGACCAGGATAGTTGAAGAGACCTTAAACATTAGATTTCTTGAAAATACACCTAATGTGACAGGAAATGGACCAGACTGGCTTTTTGATGTTGATTCTTTGACAATATCTATGAACTATGTGCCAGTTGTTGCAGGAAATCAAACTAATGGTATTGCAGGAACTAGAGATAACATTGTTACAGGTCAAGCTGAGAAGAAGACAAAACCTAAACAAGAATACATCCTAATACCTTTCTGCACAACTGATCCATTAATCTCTCAAGGTCCTAAGGATAGTGAAGAAGATTTTGGAATGAAGCCTACAGAAGAGGATGTAAGTGGAGCTTTAGATAAAGATAGGGAGGATGATCAAGCCACAAGAAGTGAGTTTGAAAGGCTACTTCAACAAGAAAAGCAGATTGTACATCTTAACAGCACTAATAGTATTAATACTGTTAGTACACCTGTTAGTACTGCTGGACCATCTTTTACTAATGATGCTCCATCATCACCAGTTAATGCTGCTAGAACTTCTGAGGAACATCTATTTGAATAATTTTCTCCTTTCAAAAATGCATTTACTCTTCCAGATGTTCCAAATGTGTTTTCAATTGATGATACTAGAATTTTTGGTAATGCTTATGATGATGAAGATGTGGGTGCAGAAGCTGACCTAAACAACTTGGAAACAACCATGAATGTCAGTCCTATTCCCACAACCAGAATTGACAAGGATCATCCTAAAGACCAGATCATTAGAGACTTAACTTCAGCTATTCAAACAAGGAGAATGACCAAGATTTCTGATGAACATGCTATGGTTAGTTACATTAATAAGCAGAGGAGAACAAATCACAAAGATTATCAAAATTGCTTATTTGCTTGTTTTCTCTCTCAAAATGAACCCAAGAAAGTGATTCAAGCTCTAAAAGATCCAAGCTGGATAGAAGCAATGCAAGAGGAGCTTCTACAATTTCAACTTCAGAAGGTTTGGACACTGGTTAATCTACCTAATGGCAAGAGGGCCATTGGAACCAAATGGGTCTTTAGAAATAAGAAAGATGAGAGAGGAATTGTCATTAGAAATAAGGCAAGACTGGTTGCACAAGGTTACACTCAAGAAGAAGGCATTGATTATGATGATGTTTTTGCTCCTGTTGCTAGGATAGAAGCAATCCGATTATTTTTTACCTATGCATCATTTATGGAGTTCATTGTGTACCAGATGGATGTGAAGAGTGCCTTCTTATATGGTACTATTGAAGAGGAGGTATATGTTTGCCAACCTCTTGGTTTTGAAGATCCATAGTTCCCTGACAAAGTGTATAAGGTAGAAAAAGCTTTATATGGTCTACATCAAGCTCCTAGAGCCTGGTATGAGACCTTGTCTACATACTTAATTGAAAATGGATTTAGAAGAGGCACTATAGATGAGACTTTGTAAGGAAACCTAGTTCTTTGATCGTTTAAGCTCGAGGTTGTTTAGACCTCATCTAGGATAATATAGTAACAATGATATAAATTGCACAACGGAAATAATAAACACAAATCAAAGTTACTTCAAGGTTTTTCTTTATTAATCAACACAGCCCCAAATACTATTTGATCAGAATAGATCGGTTACTCTAAGTAGTAACAGGGATCAAAGATCCTTGAGGCTAAACTCTAGACAGACGTCTACTACTAACTATACAAACGTATATACACACAGGTTTTCTTTAGTCGACTCTCATTAAGAACACACACTTTTCTGGATGCTTAAAACAATATGCCTGGACCTCCTTTTATAGCATAAGGAGTCAAGGCTTACATGGAAACTAATTAAAAGATATTAATGAGAGAATCAATTAATTATTCATCTTTATCTCTTCATCTTTATCTCTTTTTGACCAAATCTTTATTTTGTTCTACATCTTGTATAATCCCACAATGACGACTTTGGTCCTTTTGTTTCCATCTTGTTTCATTCGTGTTTTGTCTTATCAACTCAAATATAATTCCCAACACTTTGTTCATCAAGAAGGACAAAGGTGATATCTTGTTATGAAGAATTGGATAGTCCTTTTGGTTAAAGTTTCATCATGTTTCTTAGGTTTATGATCCAGCAAAGAAGCATAGTTTTATAGTGTTATTTCGAATCTTAAGCGCTTGTGACTGAATTGTTTTATAGTTTTTCTTTGGATTTATGCTTTGAAATATAAAGTGTTCTTGGGAAATTCTTGTAAAATCACCATACTTTACTCTTATAATTGGTATGAATCTTGTTACTCTTTTGAATATAATCTTTGTTGAATCCATGATGAATGTTATGTGTTTTGTTACTTTGATCATGGAGTAGTTGTATTATGTTTGTTTTAGCATTATGTGATCTTTGATATGGAGCGTTTGGATATGTGTTTATTGAAATGGTTAAACATGATTTTCTAAGTGTAAAGGCCGAAAGGATACTTATAAACTTATGTTTTATCATTTCACTTATTATATCAGTTATAATAACTTATAAAGGCCGAAAAGATTTGTTGTTATTAATCAATATAATCACTAGTTATATTTAAAGGCCGAAAGGATTTATAACTTGTGATAACTCTATTTTCTAAACTTATAAACACTATCCTAAACACTTCATTATCAAAGTGATCATTGCCTAAACAAACATACTTTAATCATTTGATTGAATCATCTTTTAATTGCTTTAGTTATAATATCCGATATATGCAAGATTTGGTTAATTTGATCCGTGACAATCATCTTAGCCTTAGCACCTTAATTACAAACTGTGAAAACTTCAATTCCCGTGGAACGACCTGGACTTACCTAAAGCTATACTATACACGAACGGGTATACTTCCCGAGTGTTGTGTTTTTAGTAAAATCGGTATTTCTAGTATTATAAATTTAAAGCTTGGAAAACACACATCAATGAGGTTTTTGCTCCTGTTGCTAGGATAGAAGCAATCAGATTATTTTTGGCCTATGCATCATTTATGGGGTTCATTGTGTACCAGATGGATGTGAAGAGTGTCTTCTTATATGGTACTATTGGAGAGGAGGTATATGTTTGCCAACCTCCTGGTTTTGAAGATCCAAATTTCCCTGACAAAGTGTATAAGGTAGAAAAAGCTTTATATGGTCTACATCAAGCTCTTAGAGCCTGGTATGATACTTTGTCTACCTACTTAATTGAAAATGGATTTAGAAGAGGCACTATAGATAAGACTTTGTTCATCATGAAGGACAAAGATGATATCTTGTTAGTACAGGTATATGTTGATGATATCATCTTTGGGTCCACAAAGAAGTCTTATGTATGAGTTTGAAGGATTGATGCATAAAGATTCCATATGAGTCTATAGGGGAACTCACTTTCTTCTAGTTGAAAGTACAACAGAAGGAGATAGGAATCATCATTAGCCAAACAAATATGGTGGCGGAAATATTGAAGAAGTTTTAATTTTGCCACTGTGAAGACAAGTAAGCACTCCTATGGGAACCTAACAAGGTAGTGGTCAAGGATGAAGAAAGCTGATAGTGGGATGTTCATTTTAATACAGAATCAATGATTGGATCAGGAGTACCTAACAGCTTCTAGACTAGACCAAAACTTTTGCTGTTGTGTGCTTGTGTAAGGTTCCAAGTTTCACCTAAACCTTACATCTTCATGTTGTGAAAAGGATCTTTAGATACTTGAAAGGTCAACCTAAATAAGCATGGTAGGCCCATGACCCACAGGTTCCGTAAATCAAAGTATTTCACCCAGGTTCTATCAGGATCTGAAGAAATTCTATTGGCTGTCATCAAGAGGTGTAGTCTTGAAAATAAGTAGACGTGTGAAAGGAGGTAATTATAATTATGGTGCGCAACATAATTATAAATGCATCACACACGTGGACTTGTGACCTTGATTAACCTAACATAAAAATCAAATTCATGCCCAGTACCTACATCTATTCACTATAACTTTCAATTAAATCTCGGGACGAGATTTCTGTAAGGGGTGGAGACTATAACAACCCAAGAATTTTCATCAAATGCAAAACCTATTTTACTATTATCACAATTATACGGGGAAATTTTTCACTTTATTACATTACTTGCATTGTCAATATCTCAGTATGTCATGTAACTTACATAATTAAAGTAGACGAGCTCACGCAACCTATCTATGGAAATCCTGTCTTCATATATGTCAAGCAAACATCACAACATGTCAATTCAATATCATCATATTCCTATTACAAGGTACATTATTCCTATAATGTACTATTCATAACGTTATATCAAAACGGGCTTTAAACCGTTATCGAATGCCTCCAAACCCTAATCTCATGGAAGGAATTAACATCTAAAGTGAATGCAGAAGAGACCAAAGCATATGTACAAGTAATATAACATCTCATTTGAAATATAAACTCCTTCCAAGTCAAAGTACAAGTCCTCAAAAGCTCAATATACAAGTCATTAAGCATGACATCCAATATAGCTGTTTTACCTCCGTTTTCATTCTAATTTCTTCACCACCACTTAAGCAAGCTACTACACTCATTTTACAAGGTGTAAACCCTAATTATACCCTAATTGTGATTTTGACCCGTTTACTCATTTTCTGACCATCTCATTCTCAAGTAAGCAACCAAGAGTCATTGTAAACCCATAAAATGAGTTTAAAAACCTTTATCCATCATTAACCATCCTTTCTTCAACAATGTACGAGAATTACAAAGCTAGAAAACCCTAAAAGCCTTATATGAACCCTAATTCCAAGCTACGGCTTATTCTTTCAATTTCAACCCATTTTAACTAAAACCAATGATCAAACTTCATTGATAATACTTTATTTAAGATCTAGGATCTTTATTCCATCATTACTAATCAAGAGTATGCAAAATATAAACCAAGAAAGTCAAGAAAACCCTAAACGTGCCCTAATAAAACCCGTGACCTCATTTCTTTACAAAGCTAGAACCCTAAAACGTATATATACGAGCACTAATCCAAGCCCGACTTATTCTTTCAATTTCAACCCTTTTTAACTTAAACCAATGATCAAACCTCATTAATAATCCTTTATATAAGTCCTATGATCTGTATTCCATCATTTCCAATCAATAATATTCGAATTATAAGCAAAGAAAGTCACGAAAACCCTAAACCATACCAAATGGTACCCGCGACCTCATTTCTTCAATTTAAACCCGTTTTAACCCAAACCAAATGCAAACCTTTGCTAATAAACTTATTTACAGACCTTGGTAACACATTCTAACCATCCATGATCGTTATATACGAAATCTAAGCAAAGAAAACTTGTGAAAACCAAAACAGACCCGCACCCCATTTTTGGCTTCTTTAACCCATTTTAGCCCTAACCATGTGCAAGGAACTTGCATAAACTCCTTCTAGACACCTTGTAGCAGCTCACCCACCTGCTTGAACCTTCTCTTGGTCGAAATTAAAGGCACATGGCCTTCTTTTTGCTCCAATCAGCCGCGGACACCACAAGAACCAAAACCACCTCCATCAACCTCCACCTTGCACCATAGCCTCTCCAACACAGCCCCTAGACTCTCCACATCATCTCCCATGTGTCCTAACCTGATCACTAAGATTTCTTGGCCTCTAAGGGTTGGAAATGCTATAAATAGGGGTCTTGGGCACTCATTCAAACTCGCACCACATCTCTTCTCTCTCAAACCCAATTGGCAGCAATCCTTTGCTCCCTTATGATCCTAGGATCATTAAAGAAGTTCAAGAAGCGAAGCCCTGAAGAATTGAAGCCCCAAAGTAAAGATACAAGGCGTACGAGTGGAAATACTACCCGAAACGATAAACTCTTGTTAAAGTTTCATAACCCAATTCATGCTCATTTTCCATTTTGATCCAAAACCGTACACCCGAAACCCTAATTTCGTGTTTTTCTTAAAACTAAATGTTATAATGGTTAAATATTGTTATAACCTATCCTATCATTCTTAAATAATGTTAAAATAACCACTTTATTGATTAATGAAGGAATTTGAACTTAAAACCTACGCGTTTACATTTTGAAACCCTAATATGACCCGTTTTGCTTCCTAGCTTAACGAATTGTTATTTTAAACTTGTGTTGCGTTAAAACTTCATATTTTAGTTTATTATAACTTATAAATGTCTATTGAAATGTTAGACTAAGCTTGCATGGCAATTTGGAATTGTTTTATAATTATAATCCATGCAAGGGTATTATCATAACTTTCTTGTAACTTATAAACTAAAAGGACTAAAAAGTATCATTTTATGAAAGTTAATAAACTATAGGTGGTTTATTATGTCACTTTTCAAAGTACAAGGTTTACTTGGTATATCTTTAAAACTTGAAGGACCAAAGTCGTAAAAATGCAAACCCCAAGGGTCTACTTGCAATTTTCTAAACCCCAGGGTCTAAAATGTAACATTTTGAAAAAGTATAAAAACACATTCAAAACATTACCAGACATAACTTTAATTAACGCTTGACGTGCTTAACATTTCCAAATATTGATTAAAACGCTTAAAACCGATTATATCATATCACAATACTAGGGAGCTTCATATTAAGGAGTTTCATCTTGGTATTACGTTCTGACTGAGTTGTTGGGTTTACAATTTAAAGTTCCCTAGCTCCTCAAACGTTTACTGAATGACTTCTGAATTATGATGGCCCGAACGGTGATATAATAATTCCAAACTCTTCAATCAAACTCATAACTCTTAAAACTAAAGTTCTAGAGTACAATCTTCCTAAGACTCAACATATTTACTCAGGTTGCGTGACGTGGCTGTTTACTATCATTTTATTATATTGTTAGGATATCATTTCATCACCTCAAACACAAAAATAAGAAAAATAGATTTTAGAGAGAGAAAGTAAAAAAGAAGAAAAATGGTTACTTGTTTCACAAAAGAAAAATGAGAAGCAACACCCTCTCCACACTTGGAGAGGGCTTTAAATAGTTACAAGAGTGGACTATTCTTGTGGGCTTTGAGTTGGGCCGGTTCATAGAACAAATGGGCTTGAGCCCGACAACTAGGCCCAACTAGCTTAACTAAATTCCCGTAAACTACGTTTTACTTATACAAGGCTCGGGAATATTTAATGACCATCACTTTAATAAATACACGGCTAACAATCTCCCCCTAAGGGGTGGTCATTCAATTGAGGATCCTTCTTGTGACGTCTTGAGACTTGGAGCCTTGTATTCTTGGGAATTCCTTTTGAAGTTCCTTTTGCATGCTTGTGATCTTGGATCTTGATCTTTAACTTGATATACTTTGACAAAATACTGATATCGTGGTCTTTGGCCTTGATTTGTCTTGACTACTGAGATATCTAAATCTTTATCCTTGAATCTTTATGCCGCCTTGCGATCTTGTGTCTCCACCCTCATGCTCAAGATCTTGAAAGCTTGCTAACAATCTCCCTCAACATTTTCTTTTAGCATGATTACTTGTACCACAAAATGTTCTTATGAGGAAGTGCTTGTTCATCAGAGATTGCGGAAGACTTTGATAGTTTGAGCTTTCATCATGTATTAATCTTTGTGGATTGAGCATGAGTCAGTGTCTTGATCTCTGACTCGACATGGACTAGAAGCTGCTACCGTCAGGAAAACCTACAAGTGGACGAAAGTGTCTTTGTCATTTCGTCGAATATGGTTGCAATAACCACGGTTCCCCGTTAATCAGTATAAATACTGCCTGTGATCAGGTAGAATTCAAAAGAATCTCCTTGATAGGGTTTCGCAGCTGCACTAGCCGTTCTCGTTACCGGAGCGTCTCAAAGCAGACAACACAGTAAGAGTTAATTGATGAGTTACTATCTCACTGATTGAGTCGTCAATTCCATATTTATTGGAAACGTGTTTGATTCATGTAGAATCTCACCATCGTTTCTTTCAGTTGACACAACCAGTAAGTCTTGATTCTATGAATCTCGCAAGGCCACCTACCAAGAGTTGTTTGCTGTTGGCTCAAGAAGGATTTCCATCTTCACTGTGAATTCTAAAGGAGTATCACTCTGGTGTATCTTGGCAATTATCACAAGGATAATGCGTAGGACTTAATGATACCAAATGATGTATAATGATGTACAACATTTTGTATATTGGAATTTGTGTCCTAGTGAGATTTTTGATGGATCTCGTTGGCTCTAGACTCTATAAGTGCACATTTGTTATTTGGTAATCGGAGGCTGGAGCGGACTGCCACCTTTTCAATATCAACGATCTCGGAATGAGAAAGTCGATAGAAATGTGATGAACTCCGTGAGAAATGAAACAGAAATCTTTTGAGAGATTCTGAGTGGCTAGGGAGGGTTGTGCATTGCATCACTGGGTCCATGATGACTTGTCTTCAATATCGGAATCATCTTTGTGATTACCGATAGATTATGCATTGACCCGGTTTCTGCCTAAGGTTGTATGGAGGGCTTCTTTCTTTTCACCCTTTTATCCTTACAATTCTTTTTCATTCTTCAACCCCTTCAGTGCTTACCGAGACTTCCAATGACTAGTACCCTTGTTGGGTTTATTCAGCACTAGCTCCCATCTCAGTCGGGCCTATTCCCCGTATTTCTCACTTTACTCCTTTTTTCAATCATACCTAGGACTTCTACTCTATCTAATGGAGTGTTCCTGGGTAGATCCCTCCGGTTCTGGCTGGATCATGGAACGAATATACCTAACCTTAACCGCCTTATAACTCCTTGAGAAAATAACAGTTGGTCGGTCTTTGAGATATTGCCATGAAGATCCATAAAACCATTTGATGAAAAATCAATCAACGTGTCTGAGAAATCATTTGAGACACATTGAGAGTTTCCAGAGTTACCAAAAAGCTCCCCCTACACATATGCACCATATTATGAAAGAGTTTTGCACATGCGAGGTTTGGGAACTCACTTATAGATTGAAGATCGTATCCATTATTAATCCGTATTGATCACATTTAAATCACTATTCTCCCCCTCAAAAATTGCATATGTGTTTATAATTTTTGACAATTAGTGAATTAAAAACAAGTTAATGTTCGGAATTCACATGAGCCTAACTAAGTCTTGGGAGAACAGGAAAGCATGCAGAATGAATCATATTATTATACTCCCTCTCATTTATAGAATAGAGTGAAAACTTGGAGTGGGAGTTTGTTGAGCACACAATTTTGAAAGAATTTGAAATTTTCTTTTTGAAAATATCTTGAAAAAATTGTGCTCAACAGGAAAATATGTGAGATATATCTTATTTAGCATCATTTTCCTTAGTACTTCTCTTGAGCATTCAAAACTTTGAATGTTTATATGACATTGCTCAAGA
The DNA here is from genome assembly GCA_026074375.1 of Tanacetum coccineum. Lineage (NCBI taxonomy): Eukaryota > Viridiplantae > Streptophyta > Magnoliopsida > Asterales > Asteraceae > Tanacetum > Tanacetum coccineum. Next base: position 5,514 of record BQNB010013353.1, on the reverse strand, counting down.
CCGAGAAGATATGAACTTCCCGTTGTTTAGGATAAATGTACATAAATGAACATTTTCCTTTCTTTGGAGACCGAGTCCTAAGCTGACATTTACTTAGAAGTCGTAGAGAAAAAAAAGAAAGGACATGTTTTGAAAGCATTTGAAACTCTCGCTCGAACTTTTTTTATTCACCTGATGTTAATATTAATCAACATTTCTAGGTGCGTAAATGTTATCGATTGTCGAGAGACATGTCGGAGAAGATTATTTTTTATTTTTTTTTTGAAAATTTTTTTGATTTTGTATTTTGTTTTTATAGGTTTTATATTTTTATATTTTGTTTTTCTTGGTTTTATATTTTTGTATTTTGTTTTTCTGATAAATATATACAAAGAATTACCGAGATTTTGCAAGACGTTCAAGTTCTTTAGGAGATAAACTGCGCATACCAAGGCGACGAACCAAATAGTTGAATCGATCTACTGGAAGAGCTTTGGTGAAGAGGTCGGCCAGTTGGTAATCCGTCTTGACAAAATACAGTTCAATCGTACCCTTTTCCACGTGTTCCTTTATGAAATGGTAGCGGACAGCGATTGTTTTTGTTCTTGAAGTGGTTGGACCGGGTTTTGCAAGATATGGCTATGCTGCTTTCGAAATCACTGTAGTTGGAATCTTGTGAAGTGAAAGCCATAGTCCGTTAACTGTGTCCGCATCCAAAGGACTTGGGCACATCAAGCGGATAGAGACACATATTCTGCTTCCGCGTAGACAGCGCAGTACATCTTGTTTCTTTGAGGACCAGCTAACCAGCTTTTCGCCTAAAAAATTGAGCTCCACCGGAAGTACTCCTTGAAGGGTCTTTACCATCCCGCATAGTCCGCATCTGAAAACGTTAGTTCTATACCAGAATCCTTCGAATACCAAAGACCCGTATTAACGGTTCCCCGGAGATAACGAAAGATCCTTTTAACCTCCTTGAGGTGCTTCTCGGTTGGCTTAGCCTGGTACCGAGCACATAAACAAGTAGCATGTACAATGTCCGGTCTACTAGACGTAAGATACATTAGGGCACCAATCATGCTACGATATTTTGTTGCATCGACTGGAGACCCATTTTGATCAAGGTCAAGCTTGTCTTTGATCTCCATTGGAGTACCAACGGGATCACAAGCTTCCATTCCATATTTTTTAAGGATTTCTAACACGTAATTGGACTGGTTTATAAAGATGCCACGGGGGGATTGGTTAACTTGTAAACCAAGGAAAAACGTCATTTCCCCCATCATCGACATTTCGAAGCGGCTTTTCATGAGGTCAGAAAATAGTTGGGTATACCTAGGGTGTGTAGAACCAAAGATAATATCATCAACATAACTGTACTCACTAGATGTCCCGTCGTCGAAGCGCCTTATAAACAATGTTGGATCAATGGTGCCTTTGAAGAAGTGATTCTGTAGGAGAAACGTTGACAATTCATCGTACCATGCCCTTGGTGCTTGTCTTTTAGATACCATATAAAGCCTTCTTTAAACTTGTTAGACCTGGCTTGGATGATCAGCATCGATGAAACCCTTCAGTTGGCACACGTACACGACTTTCTTTTGAGCGTACATGCAAGAAAAGCAGTTTTCACGTCTATTGAAACACAATGAACGATTGTGTGCAGCATATGCAAAAATATCCTGATAGCTTCCATTCTAGCACAGAGCGAAGATTCTTCAAAATCATCCTTCCTCATTGACGGTACCCTCTCACAACCATACCGAGACAAGATTTCGGATGACGAGTTCTTTCATCATGCTTGTTTTTGAATAACCACTTCAACGTAAGTGGTTTTATGTTATCTGGGAGAGGAACTAACACCCATACACAAGCCTTTTGAACTGAAGAAGCTCTTCTTGCATTGATTCAATCCATGCAGGGTCGGTGATAAGTGTAGATTACACATATCTATTTATGCTTAAAAAGGCCCAAATAAACCCAAAACGGATCAAAAATGGCAAAAATATGCTTGTATCTGAGTTTATTGTGTGCAGGTATGGATATGTCAAATATCACAAGAAATCAGTCAAAAACGAACACGAGAACGGATGAGTGATCAAGAAGCTAAAGATCTCAAAGCCAAAGCCAGAGAAATCATGCCTCAGCCTTCTACAGTCAACTGCAGCTAGACCACAGTCAACCAAACCAAACTCCATTGTTTTAATAACTCAAGGGCTGAATATGCAATATCCCTAAAGTTATTTATATCTTGATAAAGTGCTTCCCAAACACAAGGGCCGGTTATGCAATTTCCCTATAGATACAAAAGTCGCGGGTCATAGACCCGGGTCAAATCCACCCATGGACTCCCTCTCAACCAATCACAACCAAGCCCCCAACCCAATTACCCGAATCCTAACCCGACCATTAACCCGACCAACCCGGTTTAACTAATACCCCAAAAACAGTTACTGTGCTCATTTTTTACCCCCAAATGCGATTCACTCTCTCACCCACACACGAACACTTCAAGAACACCTAAACCCTAGTTAATAATCCCCTCACCTCCACCCTAATTAACCATGGGGTTAACAACCCTCTCACAAATCCTAACCCATCCATCACTTTCAATTAACCCCAATCCACCCTGGCATATTCTCATGATATGATTGGTTGATGTGACGTGTGTGAATACTCTCACATATCTAACACAACTGTCCACATCATCGATCCGGGTTTATACACAATCTAATCCTACGGCTTACATATGAGATCAAGGAGAGAGAAGAGATTGGAGGGCCAAGATTGAAGCAAGAAGAAGGACCTAGAAGATGGGATTAGCTCAAGTTTCAGGTATAAATACCCCCATCATTCCAGCTTCATAGAGAGTAATTTTTTAGTGTTTTTTTAGTTTTATTTTTGTAATAGTTTAATGTTGTCGATTCCGTTTGAGTAGGTGTTTTTAACTCTTTAATTTTCAGTTTCATGTTATTCATTTCGATTTATGTAAGAAACTTATGTTCATTTTATAAAAGTTATATTTCATATAAATTTTTGTGTTTGATTTACAATTCGTCAAAGTGTTTGTGTTTGTTATTGAAAATTCCTATCAATGGTAGAATTCTTATTGGAATTGGATGGCTGCTATATGTTTCAATGGGGTGTAGTGCTGAGGGTCAGCTTATAGGTTAGTTTTAGGTTGTGTTTTTGATAAAAGGGCTTATGTGGATTAAGCCATAAGCCCACACAGCTTATTCACTTTCCTGTTCTAGCTGGAAAGTCAAGGTACACCTTACTTTTGTTTTACATTTTGTTCTTGTTCTTTTTTCTTAATAAGCTGTGGGATCTTTGAACTAGTAATTTGTTTAGTAGTAGTTTAAGTAAGCTGTGGGATTTGCTTAATGTTTGATTAAGCATAATATTGAGTAGTCTAAATTCTGTCAAATGCCTTTTAGTAGCTTTGTTGATATAGTTGCTAGAGTTTATAAGCTGATAAGCTTAACCAGCTTATTACAAATAAGTTAGAGATTAAGGTTTATAAAAGTTGTTCTTATTAAGTTTTTATAAAAGTTGTCTTAAAAAGTTAGATGATAAGCTGTTTATTTTATAAAATGTATGCTGGTTGTTGGCTGCTAGTTGTTTCAGGGGCCAATCTTGCTTGTTTTTAAGTTTTTGTTAGTTTAAATATTACATAGTTAGTCCTTGTTAATTGTTCAGTTAGTCCTTCGTTAGTAGCATAGTTAGTCCTTAGTTAGTTTAAAAGTTAGTCTAGTTAGTCCTAGGTTAAAGGACTATTTCTGTCATTTAGTAAAACTGTGTGTTTTTATTATAAAATCTAAATTACCCCGCCTACCCTTATCTTTCTGTTTTGACACTTTCGACCCATGTGTTTGATAAATTTAGTTTAAGTTTAATATAATTAGTTTTAATTAAATAATAAATTAGGTTTTTAGTTTAATTAGTTAAATTAGTTAATAATTCTTAGTTTAAAATTAGGGCTTTTTATAAAATCTATTTTCTGCACTTTTTCTTTTTATAAAAAATATTTTTATAAAATTTTTAGCTTAAGTTTTATATTTTTAAAAATTAATCTTCGAATTTAGTATTTAATATTTCTTTTTCAAAAACCATAAAAAATAGAAAAAGTTTGATAAAAACACAAAAATATTAGTTTAATTTTAAAATCACTTAGGTTATTTTAAATAAAAAAAAAAAAAAAAAGTTATTATTTTTAAATCCTTATCTTTATTTTTAATCATTTAATTTTTAAATCTTTAATTTTTAATTTTTAACTTTAATTTTAAATTTTTAACTTTTAAGTAGTAAAAGTAGTTTAAAAATGTTTTTCTTATATGTTTAAGTATTTTAGGATTGAGGTAGCTTAAAAAGTATTTTTCTTAATTTTTATCAATTTAATTTCTATTTTTAGAATTTAATTTAGATTAAATAGTTTTAAATTCATAAAAAATCCAAAAAGCCTTTAAAAAAATATTTTTAATTTTCCTAAAATTTTCTTTAGCATTAATTTAGGTTTAGGAATCTAGTTTACATTTTTAAGATTTAAATTGCATTTGTTTTCTTAAATGTCGCATTTTATTTACTTTCGTAATTAGTTTAATTTGTTAATTAGTTGTTTAATTGTGCCTTTAATTTTAGTAGTATAATTAAATCAAAAATATCTCTTTTCTTATTCAAATCAGGATCCAAACTTAAACGAGGTTTCCATTGCACGAGTCATTGGGGAAACGACCCGGGTGATCATACTTGCCCGGTTTATTATACGTATTTTATATTATATTATATATATTTTTGAGAGTGAATTTTATCAAGGGTAACTTGGTAACTTTCTTAATTACTCTCGGGATTATATTATTTTATATTATATTTTACGTGTATAAAACTTGCAATCAGTTTTTGGCGCCGCTGCCGGGGACTTGTGTAAGCGATTCCTTCGTTTCGAGTTTGTCGATTTGGTTTGAAGATCCTTTCGTCCTCGAAAGTTAAATTTTTGTCATAAATCCAAAAAAAAAAAAAAAAAAAAAAAAAAAAAATAAATAAAATATAAAAAGTAAAAAATATATTTTCCTTTTCTTTTTAGTATAAGTAAAAGATAAAAAAAAATAGAAAAATCAAAAATATAAAAAAATTGTCTTAATTCAGAAAATAAAATTCACCAAGTTGGTTAACGAACACCAACAAATAATATCTTCTATTGAGATATTATCATTTCAATTTCCGGTGAACTTGCAATTGTTCCCAATTCGTAATCAAAGATTTAACACTTGCCTTTTGTGTCTCTACGACGTACGGCTCACCTTGAAAAGCAATTTTCAAGAGCTACCGTGAAGTAGTTGATTATTTGGTTTAAGTCTCTTTCGTGTAACCGTTAAAATTCATTGCAAAAAAAAAAAAATAAATAAATAAATAAATTAGTGTAAAGTTTTGCTTTTTAATTGTTATTTTTCCTTTTTATGCGCACTCGTTCGCAATCTCGTAGACGTCGTCAACAACAAACTCTTCCGGTTGAACCAATTGTTGAACAAAACGTTGTTC